>JAIUZE010002405.1:0-105265 GCA_022085475.1 Heliosperma pusillum | reverse complement strand
GTGGTCATCGTCGACGACGCGTAATATGACAGACAATATTTTTAACCATTTTGTGCTTGTTTTTTTTGTGATACTGTTTAGTATAACCAGTGATATTGTTTCGTACATTCTGTGATTCCATGAAGCTAAATAAAAATACTTATCCCTATAAGCAAATGACATTCCCTCACTTGGAAGATTGATTATGGCTAAGCAAATGTCATTCCCTCACTTGGAAGATTGATTATGGCTAAATCAAATAACCATTAATCATTTAAACAACCTTATTAACAAAAAAACATTATTATTAACTAGGTGAACATGGCCACCAAAAACATGATTACTAACTTTTTTAAGCATTTCATTATGAACATCGATCTCGTTCATCTACAACGTCATCCTCAATAATGACGTCATCAACAACTTGATCTAGAAGTTCATTGTTAAAATAATCTAAAGTTGTATTAAGATCATACAAATTTCTATCCCACTTATTATTGAGATTAAATATTCCTTCATTCATCATGTTAATAAAAAAAAATTGTATGTGAAAACAAATGAATATTTTTAAAACTAGTTTTGAAACTCTTATGTAATTAAATACTCATGTTCAAATAAATTACATACTTGATTATTCTTTGGTGGCATAGAATAACTGTTAGTATTATTAAATTTGTATACTGGTATAATAATTATATATTCGTATCCATCTTTTTAAAAAATAGTAATTTATACACACACTAAGGAAGGGGAAAAAATAATCTCATAATAAACTGCATTTATTCCTTAAATCTTCATTCTATTAAAGTAGAAACATTTACTCAGCCCACATTGCGCCACGTCATCGAGTTAGTTTTTTTTTTTTTTCTTTTTCTTTTTCATTTTCCTCTGATTTGTGTATCAGTTTGGTTTATAAGATTAAAATAATTTCTCAGGGATCCAACACATGCAACTTTCTAACAATCCTAAACAATAAATTAAAACTTTACATTAATACTCCGTAATAAATTACATTGATATACCAATTATAAATTAAAAGTTTACATTAATAATAAGTATTTTCAAAAACGAAAAATAATTATTAACATTAACATAAATCTCAAAGATGCACCTTTTTACATCAAGAAAAACAAGAACTCAAAGAAAGGATTTTTACATTAAGAAAAGTAAAAAATTAGTATATAATGCAAGTAAATAGTAAAATTGAATCATTAAATGCATAATTAAAATCTTAAAAATAAGAAATGAAAAATTTGTGCAGCTATAGTAATCAAAATTAATGAAAAAAACTTTATAATATCATCAAACTTTAAAAACTGGATGAAGTGTTTAAACTTGAAATGATAACCAAATAAAGTTTTTCATTAAGAGTGAATTGAATAATACAACTTGATTTGAAAATTTAATGGACTGAGTGAGGTAGATAAATAGTTTGTAGGTGAAAGAGAGAGGGGGGCGGCAGCTACACACAACTACACAAGGGGTTGAGCCGTTGAGAGCTTGAAATAATTGGATTTAGGATAAAGTTAATGTTTTACTCTGATATATGTGCACCGTCTAAATTTTACTCCGATATATCCACGTTAAATCTTACTTAAGATGGGTACTATTCGTCTTAAACTTAAGACGAATTAAATATTACCAAAAAATTTGGTATTTCTTAGGCAAATAAGTGGGATGATTTGGTATATATATTCGATCTGTCTTAAGTTTAAGACGCGTAGTGCGTCTTAAATTAGAACTTATGAAGTTATGATCTACTTATTATTTAGGGTAGATGTAATTTTATTTATGTGGCCACCAAATTAATTAGTTGATTGACCAAATTTATAAAGTGGGAGTTTATTAATTATTGCGTGAGACGGTTTTACACTTTAAGGTGATTTTATTGGGCAAAAAACAATTTATTAACTAGCAATGAATGTTTTTCTATGAAAATGGACTGTTTTACCAAGTAAGATCGTCTTACTCTATAAATTGTGTTTATTGTGTGCCAATTTCGAATCAATTAACTTGAAGCAACGCTTATTTAATCAAAGTTGATATTGTTTGCATCTACTTTGCAATAAGACTAGAGAGTACTGAGGGTAATTAACAATAAGTAAAATCATGTAAGATTCACGTAGCAAGTTCACAAAGTGTCGAGAAAATAAAGTTACATAATATACCAACAACCACCTTAGATCTCTCTGTAGAATTATTAATATCGTGTACAAATTACAAATTTAAAGAAACAAATGAATTGGAGGGAGTACATTATACGTTATCTATATATAAAATTTAAATTTATATCAGTGAACTTTCACGAGTTAACTATGATTATTATTTACGAAATGGTTGAAACATACAGTTTACGTCTCATTCATTTGTTAATCTTTTAAATATTTATAAGGGGTATTTTAATAAAAAGAAAAACAAACAATTTATTGAGACGAAATAAAAGTCCATTATCTACATTTTACCCAAATAAAAAATTTAGATTTTAGATTATACCTTATTTTTAAACTTTATTAATATCAATTATGCAAATACAACCCGTGCATTTTTGCACGGGCATAAACCTAGTAATATTTAAAACAGACTCAATTTAAATTCCTTCTAATAAACTTAATACATTAAAAAAAGAATATTTAAAATCTACGTAATTTGAAATAAAAAATATTCATAAAGTTTTGCCCAAATAAAATATAAATGAATCAATGAATATTACTTCCAACCCTGTTTATTACAAATATGGTTAAAAAACAATCTCATATTGATATAGTTGCCATATTATCCTTGCTGATCTTAAATTTTGATATGTTTATTTATAATAATAAATGTCGCCTATTCATGTGTCATTTTTTTCTCGGTTTAGCTTATATTTGATTCGGTTAGGATCACTAGGGATGTAAAGCTCGTCCTTATAAATTTCAATACCGATAGTTTCTCGAATTTTGAAGTTGAGACTTCTGGTTAAGCTAGATTAACCTCTTGCCAGTTGATCTAACTCATCTAAGTGTTCATGGATAGTCATGTTAGTTATGGTGTATGAGAGATAACATACACTAGGTGTAAATGTATTATCATGTTCCCATTATATACGAGATACTCAATCCAAATCTCGACAAATTATCTTCCTCTTTTAAGTAATTAAATCAACGTTTGATATTCATCTTTAATTATATTTTATATACATCTTATATTATATATAATAATTAAATATTGCACACATTTATCTATAAATACAAAAATAATTAGGTGCATCAAAAATAAACATTTACTCAAAAAGTTGAAACCTCAAAACCATATCGATTAATATTTATCTATTCATTAACATGTCTAACAAAAAATTCTTAAGGCCAACCACCAAGAAACATATTTTGGGGCTAATTTGTCTTTTGCTTATGGTGTTTATTGGTAAGTTTTTTTTCAACACTCTTTTAATATGTAGTTGAAAGCGTATATTTTTTTTGGGGTGAAATAAATATATACATCATTAAGTCATTGATGTTGAAAGTTTAAGAATATGATTTTATTACATGTGTCAAAACTTAATGTATAACATTACGTTTAAAATCAAAAAACACATGGAGTGTAACACCCGGAAATGTACCTTATTTTTATAGTGAAAATATTTTACAGATACTTTTCAGCAAATTTAAGTTTTAATTTAGAATTTAATGTTTCGAGTCGAATTTAGAATTTCCGAGTTCGTATTTGGAATTTCCGCGAGATTCCATGTGAATCCCGTCTTAAGGCGACTTTGACTTTTGTTGACTTTTTCCCATACACATCTCATACTTTCCTGACCTAATTCATTACTCACTCAAACACAAACAAAACATTACTTCTTCCTTAAGAAAAATCAAAACCCTTGCCTCCATTTTGATCCATCTTTGAATCATCATATCTCAATCGTTCCTTGCTCAAATTCTCGTAAGTTCGTCTTATTCTTCCCCCCTTACCTTCCTCTATCCGTATTGGTAATAAAATTACCGTCTTTCTCGCTTTTCAAACTTTCCGTCTTTCTCAAGGTGAAGTAAATTCATCTTTTATGATCTATTTGTAGGTGGTGACCTCCAAGATCCCGACAAAGACTATTTCCTAATTGAAGAGGAGCTTGACAAGTAGTGAAGACGCAATAAGGTAACGGTGAAGGGTTACTCGATATCATTTACGTGTTTTACATGCTTTATATGTTAAAATTCGTATTTAGAATACGATTAGAAAGCTTAGGATTCATGTTATTGATGATGATTGTTGTTAGTTGATGATTGTTGATGATGAATATTGATTGTTGATAGTTATTAGAAGTTAATTATGAGAATTGAAAAGGTTTGAATGTGTTTTGAAGCTCACGGAATGAACAGGGGTTCCCACCAGGGTGACCGGCCGCCGGTCTGCCCACCGGCTGGGAACACATCAGTAGGAACTTTGGAATTTTTGTATAGAGGTCCTCCTGGCCGGGGTACCGGCCGCCGGCCCATCGACCGGCCTGGAACACATGCCTTGTTTTTGGTGATTTTTGGTTTTACCTTGATGCGCGAGCCGGGGTACCGGCCGCCGGCCTCCAGACCGGCCTGGAACACGGCTGTGTTTTATTCTTATAACTTCTAAAACTCGTAATTTATAATAGTTCGCATGATTCGTTTATCGTATAATTTTACGTAGTGACTTATAATATTAATGTTTTGGATATATGATATTTCATTCGCTTGTATCACATGTTTTGTGACGGTTTTTGCTATGTCCCACTTTGAGTCGGTTTTACAAATGATACGGTTTGAGCACTATTTTGTATTGTGCTTTGTACTCTCATTCCCTTGGCTACCTCCACGTTCGTAAGTCTGGAATGTCGGAACGGGGAGGTATCCTACTGCTTAATTGCATGTGTTAGTGGGCATATGACGACGTTATTGGGAGGCGAACGCTATGCGTTGATCGACCCGGCCGTCAAATGTTGTGTACTTGCGAGGTGGTGTTATTTGCATGTAGCGTACCGCTTGTTATGAGGCTTGTGCTCTTTTCCGCCTCTTTCGTGAATTGATCTACCGAATTTGGGGTACTCGGCGTCTATGTAAGACCGAGTCTTGGATGCGAAACGTTATCGCATGTCGAATCAGAAAATGTGATTCCGAGAATCTGGCCAGGTTTAGATTAGGAGCCGTATTATTATCGTTCCTACCAGGAGGAAATTAGTCTACATATACGAAATGTGATCGTGTATGCGTTCAGGGAAATGTGATCTCGTGGATGCCTGTTAATCATACTTGCCATGTACACGGTGCTAGTGCGTTTCATTTACCGTGAGAGATGTCGTCTTTGTGTCGTCGTTCTTGGATGCGTGATTTCATGATTTTATTCATGGTCATTGCATGTTTGGGCATCGTCAATGTATTGGTACGTTTGAATGGATGATAATATGATGGATTTATTGTGATCATCGCATGACTTGGCATGGTTGTTTGTCGAGTCTCAATCTTATCAAACTTATACCGCTAACGGTGAGATGCAAGCCCTAGTGAGCGTATTCGGTTGCCTAAGAGTGTCTTCCCCGAGTCTTTGTATAACATGATGGATTCGGACTTGTACCACTTATGCTCTTATCATTATATCTTGGATTGCCTATCTATCCTTATCGTATTTCACATGTATATTTATATATGCATGCTTCTACTTTTGTATTTCCTTCTATGTACGTTTAATGTGATATGGCTGGAAGAACCCGGAGTTACTCCCCACTGACTGTGGCGTTCATGTTTTTCATGGATGAACAGGTTGCTTGATTTGGATGGCTTTTTCCGTATGCTATTTTGGGTTCGGGTGTGAGCTAGCGGGCGTTGTCCCTGGAAGATTCACCTCTAGTCGTTAATTAGCTAGTTTGCTAAACACTTTTACTTTGTTATCATTTTGAGAGATCCAGTCTCTTGGTTGTATTTCGTACTTAGTTTGTAATATTATGACACTCCTTGTATTTTCTATCTTGCATGTATAAAAGTTTTTAAAATACCGTATTTCCGCAAATTAATTCACATGCTTGTATGTTTTATATTTCCGCATTCTCGATGGTTGTCACAGTTGGTATCAGAGCTTTATCGCTCCCGACGCACACACGTGAACCCTAACTTAAACTACTTGACCTTAAAATAATAAATGAGAGATTGGGTAGAAGTTAAGGACTTTACTTGGTAGTCTATTTGTTTAAGCTAATTGATAGGAGTAACTTAATTTGTTTTTGTTTCTTATGAAGATGGTTAGACCACGATTAGCTGAGAACGTTATGATGGAAGGTCTCACTCAAGTGCTGAAAAATCAGCAAGATGCAGCTTTAGCTAATGCCAACCAAGTTCCCCTTAGAAGGGAAGATAACCATCAAGGTGGCTACGCATGGGTAGCTGGACAAATAGTAAGGAGTAAAATTGTACCATATGGTGGAGAACCGGACCCTACGGAGCTATCCGATTGGTTCCGTGAGATGGAGAAGCAGTTCGATCTATACCAAGTCTGAGAAGAGGACAAGGTGACGATCGCAAAGCACTTCCTTGTTAGGGAAGCTGATAACTGGTGGGCTATCACAAGTGCCACCGCTGTTCTTGAAGAAGACTTCAACTGGGCTTGCTTCAAAGCTCTTGTGGAGGGTAGATTCTATCCTAAAGAGCTTAAGCAACAAAGGCTTAAGGAGTTCATTGACTTTAAACAAGGCAATTTGTCAGCTCAGGACTTCACTACGGAGTTCAATAAGCTTGCTCATTTTGCTCCAAGACTTATCCGAGATGATGAGGATCGAGCGTTCTATTACCGTAACAAGTTGACTGCCGTTCTGCAAAGTAAAGTGAGGAGGAATACTACCTCCTTTGGAGATCGTTATGATGATGCTTTGTGGGCCGAGAATTCTATGAAGGCTATTAGAGATGAAGTTGTGATGAATAATCCCTCTCCTTCTTATGCTCCTAGGCCGAATGTTTATGGGAAGAGACCGTTTATTCCGTCTCCTTCTAATTCTTATGCTAACAAGAGGAGATTCAATCCTTCTTCTAATGCAAATACAAGAAATCCTGCTCCTTTTATTCCTAGAGCTACTTCAAATGTGGCTCATAGGCCTTATGCTCCTCGAGCTCAAACTCAAGGTCGTCAATGTAACCTTTGTAGACAACCATACCATCTCGGTGTGTCTTGTACCAACCAACCTTACATTTGCTACTTTTGTCAAAAGGGTGGTCATCGTTATGACGATTGCCCCGATCGAAAGTTGCCCCCTCCTTCTGCTAAACCTAAGGGTTCCATCTTTGTCATGAGACGTGCTGAAGCCGATGCTCATCCCGAGATCATTACGGGCATGTTCTCAATCTTAGAGCAACCGTGTCTTATTCTATTTGATACCGGTGCTTCTATGTCTTTTGTGTCATCGTCTTATGCTAATAAATTATCCATCAAGCCTACATCTAGTGAGGATACTCCCATATCCTTAACATCCGGAGATATTATCTCTTGTTCTACCCTTTATCCTAATCTCCCAATATCTATTGCAGGTTCTATCTTTCCCGCTAATCTCCTTAAGTTCCCTCTAGGAGAGTTCGATATAATATTAGGTATTGATTGGTTAGCATTGTATCATGCTAGGTTCGAGTGTCGTGATCAAAAGATTTATTTAAAGAGTCCTTTAGGGGTTAGAATAACCTATAAGGGATCTCATCCCCGAAAAGGTGTGTCTTTGATTTCCGCTATGAAATTGGTAAGTATGGTTAGAAAAGGTCACCAAGCGTACTTGTGTGTTGTGACTTCTTCATCTACCGCTTTGCCAAGTATTGAAGACGTGCCTATTGTTCGAGAATTCGTTGATGTATTCCCCGAAGATTTGCCCGGGATTCCTCCCGAGCGTGATGTTGAATTCTCTATTGATCATGTTCCTGGTTCTGGTCCCATAGCCAAAGCTCCTTATCATATGGCTCCGACCTAATTGAAAGAATTAAGGAAGCAGCTAGATGATATGATTAAAAAGGGTTTTATTCGACCAAGTGCCTCGCCTTGCGGTGCTCCTGTTCTCTTTGTAAAGAAGAAAGATGGTTCTATGAGGCTTTGTATTGATTATCGTGAATTAAATCGGATTACAATCAAGAATAGGTATCCTTTACCAAGAATTGAAGATTTGTTTGATCAATTAAAGGGTGCTTCTACTTTTTCAAAGATTGATTTGAGATCAGGTTATCACCAAATTCCCGTTCGAGATGTTGATATTCCAAAGACCGGTTTTAGTACAAGGTATGGTCATTATGAGTTCAAGGTGATGCCTTTTGGATTAACGAATGCTCCCGCTATCTTTATGGATCAAATGAACCGCACATTTAGTGAGTATCTTGACAAGTGTGTGGTGGTGTTCATTGATGATATTCTTATTTTCTCCAAGTCCGAAGAAGAGCATGCTATTCATTTGAGGATTATTTTGAGTGTTCTTCGTCGTCAGAAGTGGTATGCTAAGTTTTCCAAGTGTGAATTTTGGTTACCTAAAGTGTCCTTTCTTGGGCATGTGATTTCTAAAGAGGGTGTAATGGTGGATCCTTCTAAAATTGAGGCCGTTGTTGATTGGAAGAGTCCGACTGATATTAGAGAGATTCAAAGTTTTCTTGGTTTAGCTGGTTATTACCGTAGATTTGTCAAGGATTTCTCCAAGCTTGCTAGACCGATGACTCAGTTATTGAAGAAGGAAACCAAGTTCCTATGGAATGAAGCTTGTGAAGCAGCGTTTCAAGAGTTAAAGAAGAGGTTGACTACCACTCCGGTGTTGACCTTGCCTGAAGATGGAGTAGACTTTGATGTCTATTGTGATGCTTCTAAAATGGGATTGGGTTGTGTTCTTATGCAAAATAGGAAGGTGGTGGCGTATGCTTCGAGGCAGTTGAGAGTTCATGAAGTGAACTATCCTACTCATGATTTAGAATTGGCCGCTGTTGTTCATGCTTTGAAAGTGTGGAGACATTATCTTATTGGAGTTCATTGTCGTATCTTCACCGATCACAAGAGTTTGAAGTACATATTTACTCAAAAAGAGTTGAATATGAGGCAAAGAAGATGGTTGGAATTGGGGAACGATTATGATTTTGAGTTATTGTATCATGAAGGGAAGGCTAATGTTGTTGCCGATGCTCTTAGTAGGAAAGCTTCTCATGCATTGAATGCTATGCGGGTATTACCCGATGATCTTTGTGCCGAGTTTAGAAGATTGAAGTTGGAATTCGTGGAGCGTGGATTTGTTTATGTTGGTGCTATGACTGCCGAACCTGTGTTTCTCCGTGAAATCCGCGAAAGCCAAGTTGATGATCTTACCTACAAGTCTATTCAAGCCAAGCTTCTTGAAGGTAAAGCTAAAGATTTCAAGTTTGATGATGAAGGTGTTCTTCGTTTCCATGGCCGTTTATTTGTTCCTAATGCTCTTCTTGATTGAGGAAGGAAGACAGTTCTTGATGAAGCTCACCTTCCCTTATTCTATTCAACCCCGGAGGTGATAAGATGTAAAAGGATTTGAAGCCTACAGTTTTGGTGGACGAACTTGAAGGGTGAGTTGTATTTCTGTTGGAAGATGTCCTTACGTGCCAACAAGTGAAGATTGAACACAAGAGGCCCGGTGGATTGCTACAACCTTTGGATATTCCACTATGGAAGTGGGAATCTATTTCTATGGATTTTTTTATGGCTTTGCCGAGGACCGTTGGAGGTAAAGATGTCGTTTGGGTTGTTGTTGATCGTTTGACCAAGTGTGCTAGATTTATTCCGATCAAAGAAACTTGGAGTTTGGATTGACTAGCGAAAGCCTATGTTGATGAAATTGTTAGATACCATGGAGTTCCTAAGGAGATTATATCCGACCGAGATCCGAGATTCTGTTCGAGATTTTGGAAAGCTTTGCAAGAAGCCATGGGTAGTTTGTTGTTGATGAGTACCGCATTTCATGCCGCTACCGATGGTCAGTCCGAGAGGACTATTCAGACTTTAGAAGACTTGCTTAGGGCTTGTGCTCTTGACTTCCAGTCTAGTTGGGAAAAGAGTCTACCGTTGGTAGAGTTTTCTTACAACAATAGTTATCATGCCTCGATCAAGATGGCTCCTTATGAAGCTCTTTATGGAAGAAAATGTCGAAGTCCTATATGTTGGAATCAATTGAGTGATGTTCGTGACTTAGGTCCCGATGTTCTTGTTGAGACCATTGATCATGTGAAGGTCATTCGTGATAGAATGAAAGCCGCTCAAGACCGTCAAAAGTCTTATGCCGATATCCGAAGAAGGCCGTTAGAATTCGAGGTTGGAGATAGAGTGTTCTTGAAGGTATCTCCAATGAAGGGTGTTAAACGGTTTGGTGTTAAGGGTAAATAGAGCCCGAAATACATTGGACCCTTTGATATTGTGAAAAGGATTGGTGTCGTTGCTTATAAGTTGGATTTGCCCCCAAATTTGGCTAAGGTTCATAATGTATTCCATGTTTCTCAATTGAGAAAGTATGTAAGTGATCCAAGCCATGTCTTTCAAGTTGAAATGCCCAAGCTTGAACCGAATCTATCCTTTGAGGAGAAACTGATTCGTATCCTAGATCGCAAGGATAAGAAGTTGAGAAGTAAGGTGGTTCCTTTAGTAAAAGTCTTGTGGAGATGTGCTAATGTCGAAGAAGAGACTTGGGAAACGGAAGCTTCTATGCGTAGTAAATATCCGAGTCTATTCGAGTAAGGTATTTTTCTTTCCCTCAAGTTTCGAGGGCAAAACTTTTTAAAAGGTGGGGTGATTGTAACACCCGGAAATGTACCCTATTTTTATAGTGAAAATATTTTACGGATACTTTTCAGCAAATTTAAGTTTTAATTTAGAATTTAATGTTTCACAAATGGAGATGGGCGGTCAGTCCTCTAATCCGTCTCATTAGAAGAGACAAGGTCACTTGAAAAACAGTCCAGTTCCCCCGGCTATCTCTTATTCGGGATCGGATGCGGAAGATCCGGGTTGACAGGAAAGCCTGACCCCAAGATTCCTCTTCTCGAATTTAGAATTTCCGAGTTCGTATTTGGAATTTCCGCGAGATTCCATGTGAATCCCGTCTTAAACCAACTTTGACTTTTGTTGACTTTTTCCCATACACATCTCATACTTTCCTAACCTAATTCATTACTCACTCAAACACAAACAAAACATTACTTCTTCCTTAAGAAAAATCAAAACCCTTGCCTCCATTTTGATCCATCTTTGAATCATCATATCTCAATCGTTCCTTTCTCAAATTCTCGTAAGTTCGTCTTATTCTTCCCCCCTTACCTTCCTCTATCCGTATTTGTAATAAAATTACCATCTTTCTCGATTTTCAAACTTTCCGTCTTTCTCAAGGTGAAGTCAATTCATCTTTTATGATTTATTTGTAGGTGGTGACCTCCAAGATCCCGACAAACACTATTTCCTAATTGAAGAGGAGCTTGACGAGTAGTGAAGACGCAATAAGGTAACGGTGAAGGGTTACTCCATATCATTTACGTGTTTTACATGCTTTATATGTTAGAATTCGTATTTAGAATACGATTAGAAAGCTTAGGATTCATGTTATTGATGATGATTGTTGTTAGTTGATGATTGTTGATGATGAATATTGATTGTTGATAGTTATTAGAAGTTAATTATGAGAATTGAAAAGGTTTGAATGTGTTTTGAAGCTCACAGAATGAACAGGGGTTCCCAGCCGAGTGACCGGCCGCCGGTCTGCCCACCGGCTGGGAACACATCAGTAGGAACTTTGGAATTTTTGTATAGAGGTGCTCCTGGCCGGGGTACCGGCCGCCGGCCCATCGACCGGCCTGGAACACATGCCCTGTTTTTGGTGATTTTTGGTTTTAGCTTGATGCGCGAGCCGGGGTACCGGCCGCCGGCCTCCAGACCGGCCTGGAACACGGCTGTGTTTTATTCTTATAACTTCTAAAACTCGTAATTTATAATAGTTCGCATGATTCGTTTATCGTATAATTTAACGTAGTGACTTATAATATGAATGTTTTGAATATATGATATTTCATTCGCTTGTATCACATGTTTTGTGACGGTTTTTGGTATGTTCCACTTTGAGTCGGTTTTTACAAATGATACGGTTTGAGCACTATTTTGTCTTGTGCTTTGTACTCTCATTCCCCTGGCTACCTTCCCGTTCGTAAGGCTGGAATGTCGGAACGGAGAGGTATCCTACTGCTTAAATGCATGTGTTAGTGGGCATACGACGACGTTGTTGGGAGTTGAACGCTATGCGTTTATCGACCCGGCCGTCAAATGTTGTGTACTTGCGAGGTGGTGTTATTTGCATGTAGCGTACCGCTTGTTATGAGGCTTGAGCTCTTTTCCGCCTCTTTCGTTAATTGATCTACCGAGAATGTGGGTACTCGGCGTTTTCTTTGTAAGACCGAGTCTTGGATGCGAAACGTGATCGCATGTCGAATCGGAAAATGTGATTCCGAGAATCTGGCCATGTTTAGATTAGGACCGTATTATTATCGTCGTCCTACCGGGAGGAAATTAGTCTACATATACGAAATGAATTGAATCGTGTATGCGTTTTAGGGAAAATGTGATCTCGTGGATGCCTTTTTATCAGACTTGCCATGTACACTAGTTGCTAGTGCTTTCATTTACCGTGAGAAGATGTCGTCTTTTTGTCGTAGTTTTTTTTGGATGCGAGTTTCAACATGAATTTTTATTCCTGGTCATTGCCATTTTTGGGCATCATCAATGTATTGGTATGTTTGAATGGATGATAATATGATGGATTTATTGTGATCATCGCATGACTTGGCATGGTTGTTTGTCGAGTCTCAATCTTATCAAACTTATACCGCTAACGGTGAGATGCAAGCCCTAGTTAGCGTATTCGGTTGCCTAAGAGTGTCTTCCCCGAGTCTTTGAATAACATGATGGATTCGGATTTGTGCCTCTTATGTTCTTATCATTATCTATAGGATTGCCTATCTATTCTTATCGTATCTCACATGTATATCTATATATGCATGCTTCTACTTTTGTATTTCCTTCTATGTACGTTTATGGTGATATGGCTGGGAGAACCCGGAGTTACTCCCCACTGACTGTGGCGTTCATGTTTTTCATGGATGAACAGGTTGCTTGATTTGGATGGCTTTTTGCGTATGCTATTTTGGGTTCGGGTGTGAGCTAGCGGGCGTTGTCCCTGGAAGATTCACCTCTAGTCGTTAATTAGCTAGTTTGCTAAACACTTTTACTTTGTTATCATTTTGAGAGACCCCGTCTCTTGGTTGTATTTCGTACTTAGTTTGTAATACTATGACACTCCTCGTATTTTCTATCTTGCATGTATAAAAGTTTTTAAAATACCGTATTTCCGCAAATTAATTCACATGCTTGTATGTTTTATATTTCCGCATTCTCGAGGGTGGTCACATGTAGTGTGTAACTAATATGTGCATACACATAACTAGAATTCTCATATTGCACTAATAGAAAAATATCAATTCGATTTTAAATGATTTTATGATCATTATATAGGATTCGATTTCTAACATGCAACGAAATCAAAATATAGAGTACAAAATTTGAAGCAAAATTCATTTAAGATTCCAGTAAAACCATGTTTGTGTTATGCCACATGACACTACAATTAAGGATGAGAAGAAAAATTACAACCGACATTTTGGATTTGATCAGGTTGGCCATTTTCAGAATCATCATTTTATGGGGATGACCCAAATTAAATCGGAAAACCAGGTTTTTGAACACTAAAAAAGTCGCTTTCAAAATTTGGTTCCCCTTAACCATTTTTTCAAACCCAATTTAAATATGCGATTTTATCCAAATTTCTTTTTTTATATCTCTATTTATTCTTGTTAAAACTATTTCATATATAAGCATTAAAATATTACACTTATATGAGAATAAAAAGGTTCTAAAGAATTTTTTTTTCCATTTGTGTTTTAGACTTATATGTCTTTTAATACGTGACAAATCACTTATTTGGATAACTCACCAAAACCACAAAATGAATAAAAAAAATGGTGTACGTTACAATAAACTACTTATAAGAACATATTATATGAAAATTAGTGGATTAAAAAATATATATTTTAACTTTTATTTGATAAATTTATCATATGCGTTTCATAAGAAAAAGGTGTAGAACTTAATAAAATATTTTTCCAACCATACATATATATTCTTTGTGTTTAATTGTATTTAAATGTTAACATGATATAACTTTGTTTTATAATTCCAATTAGCTCTGTTTTAAGAATGTGAAGCAAATAAAAGTGATAAGGAGACGATATAATAACAAAAAGAATAAATTAATGACGATGAGGATCATATTAATGGATTGACATAAATAACAACGAAATATATTTATATGATTACATTAATTTGTAGCTTGAAATATAATATATACATTAATTCTTGTCTTACTTTTTTTAGGGTGTCTCAGTCAATTATTATTCTTTCTATATTTGGAAGGTTTTTATGAGTAACTTGATCACCAATGAGACTATTATCCACTTGTCATTCACTAAATGGAACCACAAATGGTACACCACCTTTTCCTTGCTCTTTGTGTCAAAATGAAATGACGACGATTGATCGGGACGGAGGGAGTAGTATTTAACATTAATTCATGTTATTGTAGTATTATTCGGAATATTTATAATTAATTATTGTTACAGGTGAAGCAACAAAAAATGATTCTGAGTGGCCTCCAAAAGGTTATGTGTGTCCTCTACTTTACACAGGTCCATGTAGTGATATAGATTGTTTCCACCGATGCGAGCAAGATATGTCAACTCAGGGTGAATGCATTAGTTCTTCCAGTCATCCCGACAAACAATGTTGTTGTTGGAATTAACATTAAATATGTTTGATAAGAACTCAATAATCAGTCTTGATGTATCCATATGAACAATTTTTTTAAGAAAAATTTTAATTGTTTTATCATCGCCACTTTCTTTGAATGATATCCTAATTAATTACTAATTAATTGAAGTTTCTTTCCTCTTGAAATTAGACCTGACAAATGGGTAAGTTGGGTCGGGTTCGGATCAGTCCATCTTGGATCGGGTTGATTCGGGTTAGTCAATTTATTGGTTAGTTCGGTTAGGTTCGGGTCGGGTCTTTTCCGGGTTTGTTGGTCGGGTCGTTTTTGGATTAACGGGTCAGGTCATTACGGGCCACGTCATTTTCGGGTCAATAGTTATTTAAGGTTGTGTTAGTTCGGGTCGCCTTAGTTTGAGTCGGGGTTTTTGAGATCCTAATTTTGCCACGTGTCGTAATATAATGTGTTACTTTTACTTAATGGAAATAATATGTAGTATTCCCTTGATACAAGTTAAAAAAGAAGCATTATCGAGTTTGCTTTTAACGATAAGTCTACGTTTTCATTGAGTATGGTTGATTTTATTCCACATACGAAACAGTTTGTGTGCACATACGTTATAACTCGGACAACGCTCGGGGTTGAAATCTAGTAATGGAAGTAAATGAGGATGATTTCTAGAAATCATTTCTTACATACTTTAGTCAACCATCTAGTATTCTAGTAGAGTACATAATAGCATTCACATAAGAAAACATGTGGAATAAGGTGCAATATCAAAGGGAGTTATAGTGTCTACTACCATAACCAGATCGAACATTAAAATAATCGAACACAGTCGAGGTAGGAATTTCAAAGTTTTACAAAGAGTGCAATTTTGATAATAATTAGTTTTAAAGGCGTCAAAATAAAGGTTGAAGTTAAGTACCTAACCCATCATAACCACTAGTGTCTAGTACTATAACAAAGATGGAATGTTATAACTTATAAATACTCGAACACAAAACAATAGATAGGAATTTCATGAATAATAGTTCTACAAATATAAAATCGTAGAGGTTTGAAAATAATCACGCGGTAACTATTATGAATGAGTCTTCGGTGAAGCCAAAGTTGGTACATGAAGATACCAAGAGGTATCGGAACTCGAGATATTGAACATGGAAGACACAAAGCTGTCGTTGGCCAGATTATAACGAATCAGCAAAGGGTCATCCTTGTCAAAATGACCATAAAATCAAAACTCTTGATCAATCAAGCTAAGAGGCTATATAACCAGTTCATTACCTAATCATTTACCATGTTTATCAGTGGTCCATCTACCATTTCTAACCTTGCTAAGAATAGCCTCAAGATTGATACTGTAGATTTCAGCCCATATACTTGATTTTAAGTCGGTTAACTATCGAAAAATCCATATACCATGGTCATTGGAACATGGCGTCATTAAGCCTAGAGCACTTATCATAGTAAAAACGTAAGCTCTATAACAATGAAGACCTGTGTTCATTGGCCAATAAACCCGGTAAAAGGTCTCTGTATCGATATCAATGGCCAAACAAGGGGTAATATATTGACACCAATAGAGAAATCCTGAGATAAAGCGGGCATGTGTCATAAGTGGAGGAAGCATGGTAAAATGGTGAAGGGGTATACCACTAAGAGCAGGGGAATGTTGAAGATGAATAGGTCTCCACTCTTTATCAACACCGATAGTACACACACTTATTTCACATCTATCTCGGTAAGTGTAGTTATTGGTGCAGACATAATTGAGATTTTGCACCATTTCAGATTGACTAGAGGAAGTAACGACAATTAAATACAATGCAGCGTGAGGTGGATACAACGGCTCCATAGTAGGAAGACTAACCATTAGTTTGGTAAGAGGATTCGTTAGATAAACCTTGAGTTTATCGGGAACATCAGAAAACAAGACTAAGCCATTACATGAATCCTGCATTTTGGCCGATAGGGTAATTGGATATTTGTTAAGTTGAATGATTTAGCAGCGACTCGGTCGATACAATACAACTTATGCTGCTTATGGCAAGATTGTATGATGAAGGAGGTAGACTTAGTAGTAGTATGCGTTTGGGAATGGGCTTTAACAAAACAAGGGTCGCTAGCGACATATCACGCCACTGCTTGCACACGTACTTGACTACCTCCTGCAAGAAATTAGCAGGAAGAGCAAGTACGATATTAAACATTACCTCTTTAAGAACGTAGATACTAATATTAAGCTTTTCTACTTTCCTTGGCTTGCTGCAGGAACCAACTTCTCTATTAATGGTCTGACGTAGAAAAGTAATAATAATTATTGAATCAAGTTAATATAAAGGATTTGAGAGATCCAAATGTGTAAACTCTAACATGGTGTGTGAGCAAAGAATAATTTGTGCGCCTTCCGGGACGACGGTCCTCCTTACACCTAAAAGATGAGGACCAAAACGGAATGGCTTAAATAAAGGAGGACCGTTCTCCCAAACGACACAAGAAGTTACAATGTTCACACAAGGAGTTACAATGCAAACAATGGGTAATGAAGGAAGACTTATAGTTCACACAAGGGGATACAATGCAAACAATGGGTAATGAAGGGAGACTCATTGTTCACACAAGGAGTTACAATGCAAAAAATGGATAATGAAGAAAGGAAGACTCAATGTCACACAAGGAGTTACAATGAAAACAATGGGTAATGAATGAAGACTCATTGTCCACACAAGGAGTTACAATGCAAACAATGGGTAATGAAGGAAGACTCATTGTTCACACAAGAAGTTACAATGCAAACAATGGGTGAAGAAAGGAAGACTCATTGTTCACACAAGGAGTGACAATGCAAAAAATGGGTAATGAAGGAAGACTCATTTACACACAAGGAGTAACAATGAAAACAATGGGGGATGAAGGAAGACTCATTGTTCACACAAGGAGTTACAGTGCAAAAAATGGGTAACAAATAAAGGAAGACTCGCTGTTCACACAAGGAGTTACAATGGAAATAATGGGTAATGAAGGAAGACTCATTGTTCACACAAGGGGTTATAATGCAAACAGTGGGTAATGAAGGATGGCTCATTGTTCACACAAGGAGTTACAATGCAAACAATGGGTAACAAAGAAAGGAAGACTCATTGTTCACACAAGGAATTACAATGCAAACAATAGGTAATGAAGGAAGACTCATTGATCACACAAGGGGTTATAATTAGGGGTGGGCATCGGTTCAAAACCGGACCGGACCGGACCGGAACCGGTTTGGACCGGAACCAGAATTGATAAAAAATCGGGACCAGGACCGGACCGGATTACAAAAATTCCGGTCCGGGACCGGACCGGAAAAGTTCCGGTCCAAGACCGGACCGGACCGGTTGGACCAGAATTTAGACTATATGCCCACTTTTTTCTAATTCCGGTCCAAAAATTCCGGTCTAATGGACCGGATCGGACCGGTTAGACCGGAATAAAATAAAATTTATAGAAAAAAAATCAAATAATAATAATTCCGGTCTTTCCGGTCCAATCCGCTCCGGACAGGAAAATACCGGTTCGAGACCGGACCGGACCGGAAACCGGAATCTTAAAAAATGATGGACCGGAGACTGGACCGGAATTTTTTTTTCCGGTTCCGGTCCAGTCGACTCCGGTCCGGACCGGTCCATTTTTCCGGTTAGGACCGGATGTTACCCACCCTAGTTATAATGCAAACAATGGGTCATGAAGAAAGAATCATTGATCACACAAGGGGTTATAATGCAAACAATGGGTAATGAAGGAAGACTCATTGTTCACACAAGGACTTACAATGCAAAGAATGGGTAATGAAAAAGGAAGACTCATTGTTCACACAAGGAGTTACAATACAAACAATGGGTAATGAAAGAAGACTCATTGTTCACACAAGGAGTTACAATGCAAACAATGGGTAATGAGCAAGAGACTCATTGATCACACAAGGGGTTATAATGCAAACAATGGGTAATGTGTTGGTAACCAGTTCATTACCTAACCATTTACCATGTTTATCGGTGGTCCATCTACCATTGCTAACCTTGATAAGAATATCTTGAAGATTGATACTTTAGATTTCAGTCCATTCACTAGATTTTAAGTCGGTCAACTTTCGAAAAATCCATATACCAGGGTCATTGGCACATGGCGTCATTAAGCCTAGAGCACTTCCCATGGTTAAAAAAGTAAGCTTTATAACTAGGGAGACCTGTGTTCATTGGCCAATAAACCCGGTAAAAGGTTTCTGTATCGACATCCATGGCCAAACAAGGGGTAAAATATTGACACAAATAAAGATATCCTGCGATAAAGAGGGCATGTGTCATAAGTGGAGGAAGCATGGTAAAATGGTTAATGGGTATACCACCAAGAGCAGGATAATGTTCAAGATGAATAGGTCTCCACGTTTTATCAACACCGATAGTACACACACTTATTTCACATCTATCAGGGTAAGGGTCACTGGTGCAGACATAATTGGGATTTTACACCATTTTATAATGACCAGAGGAAATAACGACAATTAAATACAATGCAGCGTGAGGTGGATACACCTGTTCCATAGTTGGAAGACTGACCATTAGTTTGGTAAAAGGATTCGTAAGATAAACCTTGAGTTTATAGCGAACATCAGAAAAAAAAAAAACTAAGCCATTACATGAATCTTGCATTCTGGCCGGGAAGGGTAATTGGATATTTGTTAAGTTGAATGATTTAGCAGCGACTCGGTCGATACAATACAAGTCATGTTGCTTATCGCGAGATTAATTTGTATAATAAAAGAGGTAGACATAGTAGTAGTATGCGTTTGCAAATGGGCTCTAACAAAACAAGGGTCTCTAACTATATCACAACATTGCTTGCACACGTACCTGGCTACCTCTCGCGGGAGTTTAGCAGGAAGAGCAAGTAGGATGTTAAACATTACCTCTTTAGGAAGGTAGATACTAGTATTAAGTTTTCCTACTTTCCTTGACTTGCTGCAAGAACCAAATTCTCTATTTATGGCCTAAAGTAGAAAAGTAATTATAATAATTGAATCAAATTAATATAAAAGGATTTGAGATATCTAAAAGTGTAAATTGTAACATGGTGTGTGAACATAGAAAAATTCGTGTGTCCTTCTAGAGGACGATTCTCCTTACTTCTAAAGGAGGAGGACCAAAACGGAATGACTTAAATATAGAAGGACCGTTCTCCCAAAGAACACAAGAATTTTTCGCGAACAAATTAAAAAAGAATGAAGTAGAGTACCTTAGAAAGAGGAGAATGACAAGTCGGAGTCGCTGTCATCTTACCCGACCTCAATTTCATTGCTCTCCTTACTCTTTTTATTCAAATGGAAGGATCCCTTGTCTATTTTGATAGTGTGTTTAACACAAATGGTTTTATAAGACTATTTTTCACGTAAGACTAGTTCATTAATCAAAAGGCCAAATAAATTACTTGATTACCTGTACATTAAACAAAAGCCCAAATAAATTAGTTGATAACAATGAATTTGTAAAAAAAATATTTTATTTTCATAGCCTAAAAATTTTATATTGATAACTTGTACATTTAAATATATTAGTTTTCATCATAAAATGTTGGGTTGTTAATATAAAATTAAAATATAAATATAATGAAATATTATCCTTGGGCCTCTCTCCTATTGAGTCAGTCCTATGTTATAGGACGGTCTGATAGGAGAGTTGTTGCATATTTAATTATCTTTCTCGTCCTTGGAAACTCATAATGGATTTGGGCTACTTACAACTAGGTGGCACAGATGGCAAATGAGTTAATCGGGTCTGATTTGTGTGAGGTCAGTTTGGAACCGGTCATTTTGGACTTCGAATTAATTTCGGATGTCGATTTGTTGGGTCATCTTGGATCTGGTCATTGGATCGTGTCAATGGTTAAAATACTTTAAATGTACACAATTTTATTAAAAGCTACATAGAACATTAATTAAATGCCACGTAGACGTCGATGAAATGCCACTTGACCTTTCAATAATGCCCATATCACTAGGGCTGAGCAAAAATATACGATGCGGATTTGTTATACGTATCTGATACCATATACGGTTTTAATTATACGAATTTTCGTATATCTGTATACGATACAATTTATAAAAAACCGCGCCAACCACTAGGCTTATGCCATTGTGTCGCCATCTTCGCCCCTCCGGTGGCCGCACACCCACCTTACTCTCCATTTGTGCCGCCTTGACCACCACCCAACAATCCAGCATTACCCGGATAAACCCCCAAAAACATATAATAAAACAAATAAATTACTTTTTAAAAAAAAGGAAACTTTAAGTTGTTCAATGTTTGGCATTTAACGAGTCATGTGACACCCTCAAATTTGCGGAAAGAAAAAAATAATTTAAATACATAAAAGATGATAATATATAACAAGGGTATCATAAATAACAAAGGTCATTACAAAACGGAAACAATATTCTACAAAATAAATATACAAGACGGGAGACATATCTCCCGTATAAATACGGAAATGAAAGAGTGTATAATAATATACAATCTAAGAACCGAATATAGGTCCAATGTAATACTTCGCTCGCTAGCTCGTCAATGTACCCAATGTATGCATTCACCACCTGTTCGACCGCATTAAATATAAACACGGAAGCCACAGTCAGTGGGGAGTAACTCCGAGTCCTCCCCCCAGCCACGAAATGTCGAGTTTAATGAAACATGAATAACCCTACAAGCATTGTATATGGAAAATACAAAACTTAAACATAATATGATATGCTTTTTCATGTTATGAAACAAATAACTAACATATAACCTATCATATGAAAGCTATCATGTGAATCCGATAATAAAATATAACTCGAGGTAGGGAAGCTGGTATGCTGGCTCAGCGGTTACCATGTAACATGGCCCTGATACACTCAAACCCTAATCAACACTTAATCATGTGAATCAGTTAACAATCGGTAATCCAAACTCTATCAATCCTAGCCGGCTTGCATCTCACCTTCTAGACCTCATAGAATCATACAAACATGAAAGACCAATACGTCTAGAAACAGGCACAAGTTCTTAGCACAGTCAATAGTCGACTTCTGTAACTCGAGTCTATACCACAAGGTAGGAAAACATCCTAGTCCTAGACTGATCAGACCTAGCGACAACAGCTATTCCATTCCCCGTCTCGTGACCAGAAGTACACAAGAAACTCTACTAGTCGACCCCCTAAGCAGAGATGGCTAGTACTTAAGCTGGCTCCATCCCCAAAGTGGATTAGGTAACCATGCCCTGACTTGGATATAAACCCACCAAGCCGAGACACAAAAGCTATTAACCATGAACTATATACTCGTTAAAGACAGTACGGACCTATCAATGTCATGGTCCAATATACTCATTTAGAATTACCATGGCCGAACCAAACTAATATCTTAACTCAGAGGTTACCTTTAAAACATGGCCAAGATACGACTTAACATGCCATATAATCGTAATTCTCTATGGGTACTTAGTCCACACGACACCAACCATATAATCAAAACAGTCACGGGAAAAACATCCTATCATGTGACTATTTGCATATAAATCATAATCAAATATCATATCGCCTCATATCTACTAAGGCTAATTCAATAATTAAATACAACTTTACTTGAAGACAAATCCCCGACCCGAGTCCCGCGACGGGTCATCAGTCAAATCGGGCTGACTAGATCTTAGTTTGACCAAACCCGTTGGATCAAACCGGCTAGAAACAGAGTCTTTATCACATAGACATAGACATCAAAATCAACATATTCAAAACATGTTATTTCATTAAAACTTCTAACATGTGAATTATCATATTATACCCAAAACCCCGTTTGACTTAAAGGAGATTAACTTAAACTACGGTCTCGTCTTATAATTTCTAACATGTGAGAAATAATAATTTAATGAAAAACCTTTTTAATTAAATATTTTACTTATTAATATTTCTCTCTTGCTAATTATTACAAAACGCGATAAAAATGACGATAACTCAAAAACCGTCACAAGTCCCAAAGTGGGACCCACGGGCTGAGTTGGGCCGGACCCCACATGGGCCTAGATGGGCCCCACGGCCTGTTTTGGCTAAAATGGCTGTTTTGGCCTTTTTAACGGTTTTACTAAAAACCGTTTCTAATTAATTCCCGCATGCTTTAACATAATTAAAACCCGTCAAACAACAATTAAACAATCTAACATCGACACAACCCAAAGACCAAAACCCGGACCCACCATGGACCAACCCAGACCGGGTCTGAACCGGCCTGGACCGGCCGGTCTGGTCCGGTTCACCACCACCACTAATTCCGGCCACCACTTAAACAACCACCCCAAATTCCACATTAATTCTAACATGTTTTTAATTAACAACATCCATTTTTAAACAATCAAACAACCATCAATCATACAAAAATCATGATTATGAAGAATCATCCAAATTCATCAAGAACAACCAACATGTTATAAAATCATAAAACACCATAATAACTACTACTTAACATGTTACTAACTAAAAATCATAAAATCATAATAATATGAACAAAAACTAAAGATGAACCAAAACTAAAGAAAAACCAAAGTTACTAAGGTATGTAACATCTATTCGTCGAGTAACTCGGAATCGTTACCTTAGCTAGAAAATCAATTAGCACCAAAATAAGAAGTATAAACTAAGAAACCCGTCTTCTAATCTTCCCCTAATCTATACGAGTCACCAAACTCGTCTTCAAAATCTTCCCCTATAAGAAATGACAAGAAAAACATTATTAGAATTAAAACTTGATTTTCCATAATTAAAGTGTTGAAAACGATTTTTGACGGAATTGAAAATAAACCGTACTAGAAGATGGGGAGCGAAGAGGAGATCCTAGAAATATAAGTTCGGACGGATTTAATTAAGAAATGAAGGTTTTATGAAGGTTTTGCTCAAGAACGATGAAGAACGGATGAAGAACGCGAAGAACGCTCAAGAACGATTAAAGAAAGTGATATTTTGATCTTAATTTGATTTGTTGAAAAAATGAAAAGTTGTTTGTGAGTAAAGTGGAGTGTGTGAGCCGTGAGTTTATAGAGCAAAATAGTGAGTTGGGTTTGAAATTGTTGTTATGGAATTGACCCGGTATAATAATTATATTACCGTAATTCATTAGATATTAAGTTAATTGAATTAAATATCAAGATATTATGTTATTGTAATGAAAAGAAAGAAAATATCAAGGTCAAAGAGAGAAGAAAAACCGTGTGATATGGTGACTGTCGGGTCAGTTTTGTAAACGATTTGCGTAATTTTCGTTAACTGATCGATAAAGTAAATAAATATCTAGATATTATTATTAGTTTAATCAAAAGAATTAAAATATCTAATGTGAGTGGAAAACGATGACCTGGGCGCGTGACTCATGCCAAAGTCGAGTTTCGGTTTCGTTTCGCGCTTTACGATGAGTCGGGAATAGTTAAATAACGTTCGGTTAAAAACGTAAACGTTATTCTTTAAATTCCGAATAAATTCAAAATAATTATATTAAATTATGATAAATCTTAATAAATCTAAATAAAAATAAATCAAAAATATTATTTTTTTAAATAAAATTTCGGTCTTCAAACTTATGAGACGAGTCGGGAAAAGTCAACGGAAGTCAAAGTTGACTGAAAAGTCGAGAAAAGTCGAAGATGACTTAAAAGTCAAGAAAAGTTTATGACGACTTAAAAGTCAAGAAAAAGTCAATGACGACTTTAAAAAGTCAAGGAAAAGTCAAAGACGACTTAAAAGTCAAGAAAAGTCAAAGATGACTAAAAACGGTCTTTTCATGGAATCCCTCAAAAATTCCAAATACGAACGCGGAATTTCAAAATAAGACTCGGAACTAAAATTCCTATTTTAAAAACTTTAGTTCTACTGAAAAGTGTTAGTAAATATTTTCACTAGGAAAAATTGGGTACTTTTCGGGTTGTTACATAGCCCCCCATAAAATCATATTAATACCCATTTTTGCTACCTCTTGTTTCAATCGCATCAAAGACAATGCGATACATAAAGAATGTACACTCTTCCTACTCAATGCATCCGCCACCACATTAGCTTTCCCCTCAAGGTAGAAGATCTCCATATCATAATCACCTATGAAATCCATCTACCGTCTCCGCCTCATGTTGAACTCTTTATGGGTGAAAATATACTTCAAGCTTTTGTGATCCTATAACACCTTACAGACCGCCCCGTAAATGTAGTGTCTCCAAATCTTCAAAGCGAAAACAACCGCACCCAACTCTAAATCATGAATAGGATAATTATCCTCATACGACTTCAGCTGCCTCGACGCATAAGCTATCACCTTCCCATTTTGCATCAAAACGCACCCTAATCCACACTTCAAAGCATCTGTATACACCTCGAAATTCTCACTCCTATCTGGCAAAGCTAAGACATGAGCTGTGGCCAATCGCTCCTTTATTGTTTGGAAAGTCGTCTGATAGTTTTCATCCCATTGAAACTTGTTCTCCTTTCTCATCAATGCCGTAATTGGTCTAGCAATCTTCGAAAAGTCCTTAACGAACCTCATGTAGTACCCAACTAAACCCAAAAAGCTCTTTACCTTAGCCATATTCTTTGGTGCTTCCGAGTTAGACATCGCCTCTGTAACACCCACGATTTTATAATCACGGGTATTTAATAAAGTTGTTAATTTTATAAAATTCTCTTTTACTTTTATCGGTTAAAATATTTTAAACCGATTTATTCCATTTTACTTGTTGTGTCTAGGTTTTGTTACCATGATTCTGAGTTTGATACTCAAATTACTTCTATGTGTGTAAAATGTCTAGTTGTCTTGAGTTTGCGCTTTGAGAAAATTTATAAATTTTTACATTGAGTTTCGAGTTTATCCTTTTAAACGAGCTTTAAAAATGAATTTTTCAATTTTGTTTTTGCGAAAATGAATTTATATTATCCTTAATTTTTGATTCTGCGTTTGGTTGGATGCAAGAACTCGTTACTGGAGACGTCTAATAAGTAGTTCAACACTTATCTACGTACGGTTTTATTTTAATCTTGTCTTTACTTTGGAATGTTAGTGTTCTTGTGTGCACGACAAGAGCTATTTCGTTCCCCAGAAAGAGACTGGCGCATTCGAAAACTTTTCTTATACATTTTTGGAAAATTTATCGTTTTTTAAATACCATTTCCTTGTAAATGTTTTGGATTCCAAATTTGAGAAACCAATTTATGTCCTTTTAACTTTGATTTCAAGTTTCGAGGACGAAACCTTTTAAAAGAGGGGTGATTGTAACACCCCCGATTTTATAATCATGGGTATTTAATAAAGTCGTTAATTTTATAAAATTCTCTTTTACTTTTATTAATAAATCTCAAAAAAAAAAAAACCACCACAAATCTCCACTTCTCTCCTAAAATTTCAGCACACTTCATCTCCTTCCTCAAACACCAAAATATCCATTACAACTCCATCTTAAGACGGATGCCATTTCTTCGTCTCTTAACGATATTTGACGATTTTTATATCAATTTTCTCCTCTCATTCCCCTCTTCCTTTTCATACCATAAAATATCCGTTTCCTCCGACTTTTTATAAAACCCATTTTTCTAGATCTAAACTTAAGACGGAACTTCTTCGTTTCTTAATCGAATTCAATTCTGTTTAATGTTTCGGAATCCTCTGACCATCCTCTTTCTTTTCTAGGTAGTAAAATATTGAAAATTTTAACCTTCTTTTAAGACCGGTTTTTCAGAATTTCGGTCATTCCTTCTTCTAGTCTTGTTATTTGTCGGAAAAAGATGTATTTTGAAGATTTTGGGTCAAGGAATTTGTTTGGGTAAACGGTTAGCTTGGGAATTGAAGATTTGAAGTGCTAATCGAGGTAACCTAGACGGGTTACTCGGTATCACATTTTATGTAGTTTTCAATGTGTTTTAGAGTAACCTTGAAGATAAAGATGATACCTTTAGTTTATGGCTAGTATTGATGAAGAAATACCTTCTTATGCATAAACATGAGTTTAATGTCTTAAATGATTGTCTAGTTCTGCTTTGGATGTCATGAGTGGTGTTATGATGCTCACATGTTGTATCAATTGGTGTTTTGTGATGATTCATGTTGGTTAAAGGAAATGGGTTTCAGTTTAATTGGTTTAAAGAAAGTGAAAAGATGATTTTCAGACTAATAGAGGTCCCAGCCAGCCGACCGGCCGCCGGTCAACTGACCGGCTGGAAATTCCATGGTGTGTTGTTGCATTTTGGCGAATTTTGGGAATGGCGAAGAGTCTCAGCCGACCAACCGGCCGTCGGTCAGCCGATCGGCTAAGAGTCCTCTGTATGTTATGTCGATTTTGAATATGCCCGAAGTTCCAGACGGCTGACCGGCCGCCAGTCAGTCGACCGGCTAGGAGTCTCATGTTGTATGTTTGAAGTTTGACGTTAAACCCGAACTCCCAGCCGGCCGACTGGCCGTTCGGCCGCCGGTCAGCCGACCGCTTAGGAACCCCTTGATGATATGTTGAGTGTTTTTGGTTGAGCATGGTCACCCAGCTGGCCAAACGGCTGCCGGGTAGCCGAGTCAATGGGGACCCACATAAGTTGTTCCCTTATCTTTTTTTTGTATGACTTCACCTGTATCAGTTTCTATGGTTTGTTTATCTTATTTTCTTACGTAATGACCGTTAATGATCATGTGTAGACTATATATTATCTCACATGCCTTTCTCACTCGTTTAGTGACGGTTTTTAGACATGTTCTCCTACTTGAGTCGGTTATGGCTTGAGTAATAGGTCGAGTCTTATCTATTGGATGTTTTGGAACTCTCATTTCCCGTTTGTACCTCCATACTCGTTAGACTTGATGTCGTAGCGATGAGGGTACAACATTGATGCTTGTGGATTTGTTTAGTGGAGATATGACGACGTTGTTGGGAGGCGGACGCAATGCATTAGTCGACCCGACCATCAAATGTTGTATCCTTGCGAGGTGGTGTCATTGCATTTAGCGTACTTGCTTTTTTATTCTTGACCACATATCCGTGTGGTTTAGCCGGAGTATGATTGCGCCGAATTCGAGGTACTTGCTTCCGTGTGGTTGAGTCGGTGGATCAAGTCTTGGATGCGAAACGTTGATCGCATGTCGAATCGAAACACGTTTATTCCGAGAGTCTGGTCAGGTTTAGGCTAGGACCATATTATTATCGTCGTCTTACCGGATGGATAGAGTCTTGAGTATACGACACGTTTATCGTGTACGGTTCATGGAAACATTGATCCCGTGGACTAGTTCGTCTAGTCTTGCAAAGTGCAGATGCTAATGCGTGTCATTAATCGTGGGAGTGTGTTTGCTTATGTGTTTGAATCATATGTTGGATTGTATACTTGAAATTATTAGATGCCTATGAATGGTTTTTATGTTGATTCCCTAACCTTCTCAAGCACATGTCGCTAATGGTGAGATGCTAGCCCTTAGTGTACATGTGGTTGCCAAGGGGACTCTTCCCCGAGTCTTGTATTGAATGATGATGATGAATGATAATCTATATACTCGTATATTATTATTATTATTAACTGCTCTCCTTATATCCTGCATGATATGTATCTATGCATGATGATATATGTTTCTTATTCTTGCTTATGTGCGTTTTGATGTAATATGGTGTAGATACCTCGAATCTACACCTTCCGCCAACCACCTAGTGTTGATTGGGCCGCATGTTTGGAATGCGGAACGATTTTTGACAATTCTTAACTTTATCGTCAAGTGATAGATCAAACAGTTGTGTCTACCCCTTGGTCGTCATCTACGTACTGATACGGTCGTTTTGACAGTCATTAGAGTCATTTTGGAGTCTGGGTCAAAAACCGCTTCATTTTCTAAACCGTCTTTCAAAACCGTGGCTGAACGCTCGGGAATATTCCGGATATTTAATGTTTCAAAAATTATCCTTTCTCGGTAAAATATATTCATATTTTATTTAGAAAAGAATTCGAAATCTACCGCAATTTCCATTAAGAAACGCGGAAATCTTTCTTTCAAAGTAGGAAACTGCTCGAGAGATGACGCAGCAGGAGCTGCGCCTCTTCCAAGAGTTGCAGTGCCTGCTGCGCCTCTTCCCCAGCTCGTTTTACCTGTTTCCGGAATATTTTCTAGATTTCTTTCCGTGTTCGAGTTATTCCATAACTCTTCGGATCTCTTCCTATATAAGGAGAGGTTCGTGCACACTTTCAAGGCACGCGGGTGTTCCGCCCCTTCTTTTCTCTCTCTTTGAATTATAGACCTTGCTCTAAGAATTTTGACAACTACGTGCTTGATCAATCAACCACGTCAGCTCAGATCCTTCTAGCTACCTGTCACGTTATTGCATTGACCTACCAATTTGACCAACTAAACAATAATCAGTTTTAATCAACTTTACTTAATCGATCGTTCCTCTTACGAGGGCACTTTCTTTACATTCGAGTCGAGCTGTCGCTAAATCGATAACTTTAGTTCATATCTCGTTTTGTCAACATGTAAGTCTGAGGGTGTTTAATCCCATCTTTTTTTATTGTACTTTATTTTAATTAATGTAAGATTCATGTCGAAAGCATGTCGAAAGCATGTCAAAACCCTTTTCAAACCTTTTCTTTCATTATTTCTTTAGTCATCTTTCAAGTTTTTGTCTTTAGAGGTTAGACTTGTTCATATTTAATCTCTAGAGTCGTCTTTGATATAATTAGTATAATTTAATCTGTTAAATCACTTAAATTCGACTTCTAGATCATTAATAAAACGTAAATCACCAACGAACAATAACTGTTTGCAATCCTGGCTTCACAGCCAAAACCCAACTCAGGAACAGACGCACAGAGTATCGCGCCTCTTCTAGAGGACGCACCTCTTGCGGCGCCTGTTCCGGGCTGGTTTCTCTCTCTGAACTTCCTAGTTCACTTTGACGTAGCTTAATTAGGAAATTAACTGACTAATATTCTTATTATCACTGCTAATGTGATTTCATTTAGTTTTATTAATATATTTCTTTCAATTAATCTTTCAAGCTTATTTCTGCCATAGATCCCATATTCGTTGTAATCAGTTGTAATATTTCTTTTATAGTTCTATTTAATCATTGTATGATTTTAGTACTTGTGTTCTCACATGAAATCAATCTTAAATCCTATTATACATAATTAATTGCTAAATTACATGTTCAACCAACATAGTCTAAGCTCACATGCTAGGATTAAAACGTGGATGTTGCATTGCATGCATATAACCGACAACACATCGATAACAGAAGAGTTTCCCTAATCATTAGTAGAGGCCGCTATCAAAGCTGGCGGGATGAGGTGTTCGATCAAAAAAACTTCCTAATACGTATCCTCACCCCTTACTCCAGATCTCTATGAACATCCGTGTTCATTGGCATCCACGAGAGTCATTCTAGACATAGAATGCTAAGGGTAACGAGTTCTTAGTGTTCATTTCATTCCTTTGTGTCTTGACATGACATAAAGTATTCGAACGGTTCCAACTTCCCACAAACGTTGGTGGCGACTCCACAAATGCGTGTTTTCACGTTTGTCCCTCGTTTCTCTAGCCGTGGTACCCCGTGCACCACAGCTTTTGAAAGGATCGCGAAACCCGTGTATCACACTTTGGCGACTCCGCTGGGGAAATACATGTTGAAGTAGAATTCTGCTGCGGAAAGGGTGTACGTAATGAGGCTCGCCAGCCGTTGAGTGGGCGCAAGATGAAACTCGCCATTGTTGAAAAGGGCGCGTGATAAGGCTCGCCAGCCGTTGTATGTGAGAATTTCTGGCCGTTGAGTGGGCATGTTATGAGAATCTTCCTGCCGTTGAAGGGGCATGTTGTGAGAATCTTCCTGCCGTTGAGGGGGCATGTCGTGAGAATCTTCTTGCGTCTGTCTTCAGACGAACTCTCGTCGGAGAAAGGTATATACTGAAAAGGAATTAGGCCCACAAGCAAGAAATGTAATGGAAGAAGTACATGATGGAGAATGGCATCCTCACTAGTCTTACTGCTAAAAATGTGGCAAAGTTCATACAAATCAATATCATCTGTCGATATGGTTGCCCACATGAAATCATCAGTGACAATTGATCACACTTCCATTGAGAGACTGAACAATTGCTACCCAAATACAAGGTCACTCATCATCATTCCTCTCCTTATCGACCTCAAACTTATGGCGTGGTGGAGGCAGCTAACAAAAATGTCGTCACAATCCTCAATTAATTGATCGACAATTACCGTGATTGGCCAAGCTAGATACCCTTCGCGTTATGGGGCTATCACACTTCAGATAGGACACCTACTGGGGCCACTCCTTTCTATTTAACCTATGGAATGGAAGCTGTACAACCAATAGAGCTAGAAATCCCATCTCTGCGTATTCTCTTAGAAAGTCAGATCCCAGAAGCTGATTGGAAGAGGGATAGATATGATGAACTCGACCTCTTGGATGAACGAAGACTGCGTGCATTACATAATGTACAGACATACCAAGCATGTATCAAACGAGCATTCAACAAACGAGTTAAGCCCATAAATATGAAAGAAGGGGATTTAGTGCACAAGGGAGCTCTATTACCTGTAGATCCACGAGGGAAGTTCAAACCTAACTGGGTTGGACCTTTCTTAGTCTAATCTATACTCTCAAGGGGTGCAGTTAAAATCACAGACCTAGACGGGAATGAATTCGCTAACCCTACCAACCTAGACCAGTTGAAACGATACTAACCTTAACATGCACTAGGAAGCGCACCACGGGCAACCCCACTTGTCGCTAATGCGACACGGAATAAAACCTGCCCCAAGCCAGTGAAAATTAAATGTCGCTATTCTCTTGCATTTTGACATTTGGATAATCCTCATGTCATCAAATAAATCGAATTGTACTTCTTTTAGGAGTAAGCAAGGTACACACCGCCTTTTTCTAAGTTCATTACAAGCTCTTGGTTCGAACAATTATTTTTTTGCATTTTCTCGAACTACGCGTAGGCTTTGATTTCATTTTTCTAATGAATACGTAAGCAATCCTTCACAAGATTCAACCCAGCTATTATTTTGAAATGTGAATAGAAGGACATTTGCATTTGCACTTGAAATTCAACAAGAATCAAAAAGAAAAGAAAATCCATTAGTTTCTTAACTAACTCAAATCTCTATTCATTGTTCAAAAATAATAATAATATTTCATATATAAAGAAATGCTAAAATAAAAAAAGTTAAGGCTAGGATTCTAAAAATCCCATCTTTTATTACAACTCAAACATAATACTAATACTACATAATAAAAAACTGACTAAGGCTACTCTTCCATCTTGCCTTTGCCTTTATCGCCTTTGTCATCCTTCTTGTCTCGACCACGAGGAGGACGCTCCTGCGTTACATCATACCTAATTATCAACGGTCTTTCTCGAGGCCTTGCTTTCCCATGTCTATCAATCATTACCCTCACAGTAGGATTAGTTCTCGACTTCTTCGCTGGATGCATGACTAGGAATCCGACTTCTTCTTCGTCCTTAGTCAAGTATTTCGACCTATCCTTACTTGATTCATAAATCTTGCAATCCACAGGCTCGCGCTTTATTAGAAACGGGTATGAACCACATATTCCTTTGTACCCGTCTCGCGGCCCACTCCCTACAAGACTCTGTAGTATGAGCCAGGGCAGTCTGGGGAACAATATCAAGTTTTGGGATGCTCTATCTAAGGCCCACTTGCCTCACCAGTCTTTCCGGAAAGATACATACCATAAATTCCAAGACAGAAACGCGAAGTGACTTAGTCGGATCCAACGAAGATACCCCAATCATTGACCTAAGGTGCCACCATGGCATAGTCCATAGGATCAAAGGGCCACCTTCACCTTTCAGCTTATTTTCCCAATAGTTGGGAAGTCTGGAGAAGACTACCATATAGAGCCTAGTCCTCATGGTAATGGATCGAGCACGGTACCCACGCACATCAACTGGGGGCTCAATCAATCGCAAGCGCTCCATTAACCATATCTGAAGCACACAAGCAAGAGTGCCAAAAAAAAGAGAAAAAGAGAAAAAACGAAAAAATGAGAAAAAGTTCTTACTTGCAAAATGACGGGACTCCCTAGATATGGAAGCTCGCGGTTCGCCTTTATATTATCTAGGCAAGAATGATCTCTCCTAGGAAAATACAAGCTGGGCTCTTGCGCAGCTCTATTTGCTCCACTAAGCTCAAGAAAAGAGGGTCTCCCCTTATCTCCTTGTCAATGTGTCCTTGGAAGATGTAACTATGCAAAAGGCAAAACCCAAAGGCCATGCGCCTTGCAACATAGGATAAAGAAGGGTCATCCCTGTTTATAAAAACGATTCAGAAAATCATTCATCCGGACACTCTTTGAGGTCACAAGACTATCTACCTCAACTTTGGTGAGTCCAAGGAGGTCCGTAAATTTGTTCTTATACCCTTGGGAGTTAAGGGGTATAACTGGAGCATCTTCCCGATCCCACCCCCCAATGGCAGCTATTTCTTCCGGGAAAGGACAAATATAGCCTCCAAGAAAGGCAAATAAATGCAAATTAGGGTTCCAGTACTCTAGACAAGCATCTAGGAAGGGCCTTGCTACTTTCACTAATTTCAAGCTCAAGATCGTCCCTAGGTTTTAGGCACCCATATTATGTTTCTCAACATGGGTGAACTCATTTGCCTATTCTTTGAGATGGTTTTCAAAGGCATCCATTATATTGTAAGTCTTTTTGGGATTTGAGAATTTTTTATATGAAAGACAGATTGTTGGAAGAATTGTATGGATAAACTCTTCAACCGAGCTCGCTATATATACTATTCGTCTTTTTCTAATTTTAACGGAGGTCTGATCAGCTCAAGTGGTGACGCAGCAATAGCTGCGCCTCTTCCTCATGCCGTTTCTCAGAAATTCCAGCTCTTGCGCCTTCCAAATTCGTGTTCGTCTATAATTTCCTATTTCTATAGCATGTGGGCTCGGAAAATATGCCAAATGACCAAGGTTTTGGATTTCCTAATCCTAGCCGGGTTCGGTTTTCTAGACGATAATCGACATTTTCGCCAGTCACGCACACTCATTCTTTTTCATTTTCTTTTTTAGGAAAATCATTTCATTTCTTCTTTTCCTTTTTTTAAGGGGTAACCCTCCCCATTGTCGGTCACATTTTTAATTTTTTCGCATTATATTCCGGCATTCATTTCACGCTAGTTTAGGCTACCGATATGCCACATGTAAAATGTTTAAGTAGATTACTTGCTACATGTAATTTAGGTGAATTCTATTCCGGCGGCATGACGTCAGAAACCGTCAGCTACCAAACATTCCTTTAAACTATCCTACATGAACAGAAGAAATCCAACAACAAAGGCACTCAGGCAGTCGTAACACAGTAAAAAAAGAGAATATATATAAGACTGGGGGCTCACGCCCTAAAGCCACATCCAAGAGTGGGGGCTCTCGCCCTAAAACAGATCCAGATATACAGCAAATCCAAAAAAAAAGTTCAAATATCCAAAGTCTACAAACAAAACAAGACAGCTAATCCTCATCACCGGTGAGCCTAGCTAAAATCTCCAGGGCACCGATCTCGGCATCCTGGGCCTCCAACTCCCTCAGCAAGCGGGCTATCTCCTCTCGAGACTCCGATGTCTCTACCCGATACTCTACCTGCTCACGCTCAAAGGCTCTCTGCGAAAGAAATGCCTCATTTTAGTCAACCAATTCATTTAAAAAAAACACAAAAATGCAGCAAAATGAAAAGGAAATGATAGGTTCCTACCTGTCGGTCCTGGCCACCTGCGAGTGCCTCAACGACTGTAGCCCACAACCGGAAAGCCACCCTCTATAGCGCGACGTGATGAGACGGGGCCACCTACATTCAAATACAAAACAAAGGTTAAAACAAATGCATTCCTATGCAACAAAAAAAGGGTCATGGATTGGAAGCTCACCCTCCTCATGAGATGCTCCCACTCTTCCAAGCCAGCATCACTCACCACTGCGCTGAACTCACGAAGCTCTGAAACTGTCATGGAGCCAGCCGCATTCGTGTACTTGACCACCTCTGGGTAAGCTGGGGGCTCGATGCCTGCCACCTCAATCTCTTATGAAGATCAAATAGTTCATCAACAAGTAATTTATCATTTGCCAAAGTTCAAACATAGCAAGAAGCAAGCAATGCTTACCTTAATCGGCCAGTACGCCAATCTCCGACGAACAAACCCTGGATAATCCTCGCCAGGAAGGAGAATGGGGTCCCCACTAGCACCAGCTAGGTTAGCCTGAATCTCAGCATCAGAAGGCTCCCTAAACATCGACCCCGGAGGATCGATGGTGACCGTGAAAGCATCACGAGAACACTGCCGAGTAAAACGCTCGCCCAAGTACCACACGGGTCCCATGGGCGTCCTCAGCAGCAACCGACTCAAGCTCCCAGGACGTAAGACCTCAGCTACGAAAGCTCGTGTCCGGGTAGTGAACCTAAGGCCTCGGAACCCACTAAGACAAAGAAAGAAATGGGTCATTCGTATGATCTAGTTCCATACGCTGATAAGACAAAGGATCATTCCTTATGATCTTTCTCCAAAATAAAATACAAAAAACAAAACAACAGTCGGAGGTATTTACGTGCTCCGGCTGCAGGGCATCCACGCCCCTTCTATAGACATCATAAGAAGAACGCTGACTCTTCTTATGGTACACTACCCAGTCCCTCACAACTAGGTACGCCCTCGGCTCAGGCTTCGTTCTCTTGGGCGCGAAGCCCGGAAAGAAGGAGTACACCCACGCCTGCAAAAAAAAAGGGGGTAATAACAATATCAACATCAAATATTGATCTTTCAATCAAAACAAGGTTATTGATCTTTCAATAATGTTTCAAATGAAGGTTCATACGTCAAGCAAGAGTCCAGGACTGACGGTAGCATGAGAAGTCCCCTTCTCCATCATCTTCGGCATGACCATGTCCCTCATCTAATGAGTGAGGACCCGCAAAGCCAGAAGTAACCCAGGCCAAGCGACCTAGGCTACTCAAGTCAAAAAGGAAAGGAAGAAGCTGATGATCACTATTTATACACATATTTTATGCTTCCCTTAGACACATAAGACTCGATTTATCGTCTTTCCTTGCTTGTTTCTAAGTTATTTTAGCTAGAATATCGATTCTCCCGCTTCTATTATCTTTTAATGCAGATTGGATGATTAAGAGCTTTTTGAGTTGATATGGAGCATAGCGGAGTCAGATCGTGTAAGGTTAGGCACGGGGATCGAGAGTAATGGAGAAGAAATGAAGAAAAACAAAGAAACAAGCCAAAATGAAGGATGCTCGATCGAGCAAGGTTACTCTGCTCGATAGAGTCGTGCTGATGTCATGCTCGATCGAGACTATAGTTTTTAGTTCAAACTCAAGTTTGTTTGCTTTGACGGCTGGATTTTATCATCAAGACTATAGCTTTTAGTTCAAACTTGTAATCGGTATTCTTTAATCTTCCTTTGTTATTCAATTAGTTACATTCTAGTTCTTTAATTATTCTTTGTTACTCCTTTCATTGTTGTTAATCATTTTTACTTTATTTATTACCGTCGTTATTAATATTGTTATGAGTAGCTAAATTCTTATCTAGGGTTGAAAGGGGATCTAGGATTGTTAGAAGGGGTAGACTAATTAATTGAATTGCAATTGCATGGTTATCGTTTGATTATCGTTTTAATTCTAGTTGTTTGATTACTGGCCAGGATTAATTAACTAGTCTCACGAATTAGGATTAACACCGACATGGTTAAGACTAAGATAGGCTACGATAATTGAATAGAACTCGTTTAATGATTGCGATCGCATGTTAAATTGTAGATCTAAAGGGCATAATTTAATCGACCGATCTTGTGAGCTTAGATAACCTTATTGCATGATAGTTGATTATACCCTTACCCCTGAATAATAATCCTAGTGAGCCTGAGACCCTAGACTTTTAATCTTATTATTTTCAAACCTTTATTGTTATTGTTTGCTATTAGTTTAGAAACACAAACAAAAAAACCTCGAAATTGTTACTATAGAGACAAACCTAGTTTAACAGATTAGAATACTACCGCCTCCCTGTGGATTTGATACGTTACTTACCGCTGACTATTAGTTAGTAGTGAATTAGGATTACTTTGGTTAAGGTGACGCGACTTTACCCTTATCAAATTTGGCGCCGTTGCCGGGGAGGCAACAGATTTCTGTTTGTTTCTACTTAGTTTGTCTTTTTCTTCGTCTCAGGGAACCTAAGTTCTTTGAGACCGTTCTTATCCTTTTCTTTAGTGTTCGTTTATGCCCAGGTGTTCCAGGTCTGATCTCGTACCCTACTATTCCGAACCAGAGAGGACTCTCCGAGTTAGACGAAACTTTTGGAAGGAAATTCAAGAAGTGGAAGACTTGAGTACGCTTGACATAGTTTACGCCGAATTCGTCGCATAAAAACCATCCTTAGAAAAGGATACACATATTTCTGCACCCATTACAACCATGCCTACTTTAGCGAGCCATTCAAAGCCTACCGTTGCATCTATTCCCAAGGGATTCAAACTCCCTACTACGGGTAATGGAACTTTTGATATTCGTCCATCTTATATCTCTTTGGTGGAGCGAAACATGTTTGGAGGGAGCCCCAGTGAGGATCCTGTGAAGCATATGGAGAAATTCACCAACTATTGTTGCTCTATTCCTTTAACGGGTAGGGTAACGCAAGATCAAATCAAGTTTGTGTTATTCCCCTTTTCGCTACGAGACGGGGCAGAAGATTGGTTGGGTGAGTTAGATGTGGATGAACTTGGTATCATCGATTGGAATTCTCTGGCTCTTGCATTTTACAAAAGATACTTTCCGCCACAGAAAACCAATGCAATCTGAAGTTAAATCACAAGCTTCAAAGAAAGTCCCACTGAGAACTTTAATGAGGCCTGGGTTCGCTTCAAGAAGCTTGTCAAATCTATTCCACATCATGTTTTTGATACTTAGTTCCTATGCAACCAGTTTTACAACGGGTTATATGATGATCAGAGAGCATTGCTGGATTCTGCTGCCAATGGAAGATTCGAAAATAACACTACCAATGCTAATGCTTGGAAGTTGATTGATGAGTTGGCTACTCACACTGCTAAGTATGGCATTCCCAGGGGTAATGCGAGGCGCGGAGGTTCATACAATGCCGTTGCAGCTCAGTTGGAGGCATTAACTGCTAAAATTGCCGAATTACAAACTTCAAAATCTTTGGAAAATAAACAAACGGTTCATGTCATGGTTCAACAAGAGCCAACCTGTGAAAGATGTGGTACCATGGGGCATACTGCAGTAGAGTGTATGAGTACGGTGGAACAAGTACTTGATTTTCAATCTTTTTAGCAAGGTACACCGTACTCTAACTTTTATAATGAAAGGACAAGAGAGCATCCAAATTTCTCCTACGAAAGTCAGAATGTTCTTAATCCTACCCCGCCACCACCTCAGCAACAAGGTTCCTCTTATGTGATTCCTCAAAATCGCAATTCTCAAGGAAATTATAACCGTCCAAATCAAGGAGGCCAAAACTTTTAACAAGCTCTACCTCCACCACCTCCAAGTAATGATATGGCGGAATTGAAAGCCATGTTGCAGCAAAGTATCATGATACAGCAAAACAAAGATGCTCAGATTTCTCAATTGATCGCTCATAACAAGATGGTTGATACTCAAATTGCCCAATTGGTAATTCAAAATCCACACAAACAACCGGGTAATCTTCCACCTCAGGGACACCCTCTACATGAACAAGCCAATGCTATTACTTTGAGGAGTGAGACCCATTACAAAGGCCCGGAAATGAAAGGGAATGAGAACGATGAAAGTATGGAAGTTTATGAAAGTTCCTGTTTTAACAAACTCGATCGAGCAACCTCTGATCAGGCTGGTAAGTCCTCTAATTTATCTTCAAAACCAAAAAAAGCCGAGCAAATCGCCATTACACTTTCTTTTCCTCACCGCCAGCATAAATCCAAGCTCGATAAACAGTTTGGAAGGTTTATGGAAGTGGTCAAGAATTTGCAAGTGAGTGTACCTTTTACTGTGTTGATCACTCAAGTGCCGGCCTATGCAAAATTTATGAAGGATATATTGACAAGGAAGCGGTCCTTTAATGAAGTGGAGACGGTTGCATTTACTGAGGAATGCAGTGCTGTGTTACAATTCAGATCACCACCTAAGCTAAAGGATCCATGGAGTTTTTCTATTCCTTGTAATATAGGTTGTTTAGCTATAGATAAAGCCCTATGTGATTTAGGAGCTAGTGTTAGTGTGATGCCATTTTCTATATGTAAAAAGCTAAATATGGGTCAACTTAACGTTACAACCATGACCTTACAAATGGCCGACCGTTATATTAAACACCCTTTGGGGATTTTAGAAGACGTACCGGTTAGAGTAGGGACAGTTTTCATACCAGTTGACTTCGTCGTCTTAGATATGGCTGAGGACACCCAAATTCCTATGATCTTAGTACGACTATTCCTCCATACTGCGGGGGCGGTTATAGATGTTAAGAATAGGAGACTTACACTAACAGTGGGGGATGACACTATCACTTTCAACTTAGATAATGCAATGAAACACCCCATGCTAGAAGACACATGTCATAGAGTCGATATTGTGAATTTAACTATTGATGACTGTCTCTCTTTGTGTTTGACAAGGGATCCTCTGGAGATCGCCTAAATTTCCAGCACTGCTGAAGCTGGAAGCTCACGAAGTAAGGAAGTAGTTGAGATGGAAAACATGCTGACATGAGAGGAATGCAACTTACAAAAGGTGTATAGCTTATGTAACCCCCCTAAGGTTACCGAGGTAAAGAAACCTGAACTTAAACCCCTCCCCTCTCATCTTAAGTATGTTTTTCTTGATTCCCATGAGATGAATCCTGTAATTGTTAGTGCTAACTTATCTGAAAGCCAACTTACTGATTTGTTGGTAGTTTTAAAAAGACACAAGAAGGCTATAGGTTATAGCATTGACGATTTACAAGGTATTAGTCCTGATTTTTGTATGCACCGTATACACTTATAAGATGACCATAAACCTTGTAGGCAGGGTCAACGTTGTTTGAACCCCACTATGCAAGAGTTAGTTAGAAAAGAGGTGCATAAATTGTTAGATGCATGGATCATATACGCTATTTATGACTCCAAGTGGGTAAGTCCTGTTCAGGTAGTCCCTAATAAGGGAGGGACTACGGTCGTCACTAATGAGAAAAATGAGCTCATATCTACTAGACTAGTGACAGGGTGGAGGATGTGTATTGATTATATGAAGCTTATTGTAGCTACTAGGAAAGACCACTTCCCTCTTCCCTATATTGACCAAATGTTAGAGCGTCTAGCGTGTAAATATTTTTGCTATCTAGACGACTACTCGGGATTCTTTCAGATCCCCATTCATCCTGACAATCAGGAAAAGACTACCCTCACATGCCCTTATGGTGTCTTTGCTTACCGAAGAATGCCTTTCGGGTTATGTAATGCCCCCGCCACCTTTCAACGTTGTATGGTGGCTATTTTTTTGGATTATATCGAGTCTATTATGGAGGTCTTTATGGATGACTTCAGTGTTTATGGGACCGATTTTGATAGTTGTTTAGCTAACCTGACTAAAGTCTTACAACGTTGTGAGAAAAGTAATCTTGTGTTAAACTGGGAAAAGTGCCACTTCATGGTAACTGAAGGGGTGGTACTTGGTCATTTGGTGTCTGGACAAGGCATCCAAGTGGATAAGGCAAAAGTGGAAGTGGTTGAGCAATTACCGTACCCGTTGAATGTTAAAAGTGTTAGAAGTTTCCTTGGTCATGCGGGGTTCTATCGCCGTTTTATTAAGGATTTTTCAAAACTTGCTCAACCATTGACTAAGCTTCTCCATAAGGATGCCCCGTTTGTGTTTACTGATGAGTGTGTTAAGTCTTTTGACAGGATTTAACAAGCTCTAATCTCAGCTCCTATTATCCAGTTTGAGATAATGTGTGATGCCAGTGACTATGCAGTTGGGGCTGTTTTGGGGCAAAGGAAGGATAAGTTGCTACATGCGATCTACTATGCTAGTAAGACCTTGGATGATGCGCAAGTTAACTATGCTATCAATGCAAAAGAGTTACTTGCGGTTGTCTTTGCTTTAGATAAGTTTAGAGCCTATCTTGTGGGTTCCATGGTGATCATCTACACTGACCATGCAGCCCTTAAGTATTTGTTAGCTAAGAAGGAAGCCAAACCTCGGCTTATTTATTGGATCTTGTTATTACAAGAATTTGATTTGGAGATCCGGGATAAGTCAGGTGCACAAAATGTGGTTGCTGACCATTTGTCTCGTCTAAGGTTTGAAGGGGGAGATTCCATCCCCATTGATGATTCTTTTGCTGATGATCATCTCCTTGCCATTACCATGGAGACTCCGTGGTTTGCTGATTATGCCAACTTTTTGGTTGGGGGAATTATGCCTCCAGGTCAATCTTATCAGCAAAAGAAGAGGTTTAAACACGATGTCAAAAGGTACTTTTGGGATGATCCTTATCTATTCCGGGAGTGTGTCGATGGCATTTATCGACGATGAATTCCAGAGGGTGAGGTACATACCATCCTTTCTCATTGTCACTCTTCTCCATATGGCGGTCATCATTGTCCCTCAAGGACATTTGCTAAGGTTATGCAGTCGGGTTTTTACTGGCCGACTATTCTCAAGGATGCTACTACATTTGTCCGTTCTTGTGACGCGTGTCAAAGGACGGGTAATATTTCGCACAGGCGTGAGATGCCTCAAACGGGTATTTTGGAAGTTGAGATATTCGATGTTTGGGGTATTGACTACCAAGGGCCATTCCCATATTCCCATGGTAATCAATATATTCTAGTAGCAGTCGACTATGTCTCCAAATGGGTGGAAGCTATTGCCACTCCCACTTGCGATGCCAAAGCAGTTGTTAAACTGTTTCAGAAGATCATATTCCCGCGATTTGGGGTTCCTCGTGCTCTAATTAGCGATGGAGGGAAGCATATTAATGAACGCCATCTTAGCACTTTATTGAAGTAATATGGCGTTACACATCGTCGGGGATTAAGTTATCATCCGTAGACAAGTGGCCAGGTGGAAGTTTCTAATAGGACGATTAAGTCTATCCTTGAGAATGTTGTGAGTAAATCCAGGAAGGATTAAATACGTAAGCTCGATGACACTTTATGGGCTTACAGAACTGCTTTTAAGACTCCAATTGGTGCTTCTCCATACCGGTTAGTCTATGGCAAGGCATGCCATTTACCAGTAGAACTTGAGTATAGGGCTATGTGGGCCATTAAAGAGCTTAATATGGATCCCTCACTGGCGGGTGAGAAACGACTTATGCAATTGAACAAGCTTGATGAGTTTCGATTGCATGCCTATGATAATGCTCGGGTTTACAACGAGAAGACAAAGAAGTGCCACGACAAGCATATCCTGCAGCGGGAATTTAAAGTTGGCGATAAAGTATTATTATTTAACTCCCGTTTGCGTTTGTTTCCAGGTTAACTCAAGTCCAGATGGTCGGGACTGTTCACAGTTACCGAGGTGAACAAGTTTGGGTCGGTTACACTACAAACCGACAAGGGTGAAACCTTCAAAGTCAATGGTCAACGCTTGAAGATATATTATGATGGAGCATTTATAGGAGTGATAGAGGCCGTTGACCTTTTCATTCTTGATAAATCACCATGACTTTGAGGTAACACGGTCGTGCGGGACCAATATAAACCAGCGCTACCCGGGAGGCAACCCGGTATTTACTTGTACTACATTTGTAAATTTTATTTAAAATGCATTTTAGTTAGCAATTAGCTTAGTTATTAATGTTATAGTTTAATTAGATTTAGTTTGGATAATTAATATCGGTCTACTTTATGCTCAGAGTGCGGTGAGGGAGAGGTCTAACAATTTTATTACGTGCTTGCAGGTATTAAAATTGGAAGTCGCTTTAAGAACGAAAAGAAAGAACGAACAAAAATAAGAAAAAGAGAAAACAAATTGAATTTTTAAGGTTGCGCGATCGAGCAACATCACTTGCTCGATCGAGTTAGACATAAGCCAGATTATCCGAGACTCGAGCAGCACTTCAAAATCCGAAATTTCTAGGTTGCTCGATCGAGCATGCTTCACTTGCTCGATCGACTCGGCGCGGTCTGACCTGTCCGCTGCTCTAAAATCAGGTTTTCCCCAATTTTCTTTATTTCTTCTTCATTATTTCGACTAAGCACTTCTCTCTCTCACCCATATTCTCTCATAAACCTCATTCAAACACACTCAAGGCATCAATCCATCATCATACTCGCATCAACAATCATCATTCTACTTGTTTGAAGTACAATCTTTGAAGAAATTGGTGTTCTTGCTACCTAATTTTGCCCCAAAACGTGAATCTAGGGTTTGCTTCTTATTCTTCAATTTTGTGATTTTAATTGTTGTTTGTTGCTTCCTTGCTTCGTTCTTTAGTAATTAATCACTCTTACATTGCTAATTGCTCCGTCTTACTTGCGTTTTAGACTCAAATATGATTATTTGCGGATTAGGGTTTGATAAATCCGTCTTGTGAGCATTGTGTGCTTTATTTACTTCAATTTGTCATTTCTAGACAAGTAGGAAGTATTAAGCGACGTAGGGAACCCCGTCTCATTCGACAAACTCAAATAGAAGCGATTCTTAGTAACCCCACTTAAACCATGGATCGTTTTTAGCACACAAGACCAACATGATCACTTTACTATGCTTATGAATTGTCCTATGGACCCTACGCGTTGTGTGTGCCCCACCATTCTTGATGCCCTCGATTTGGGTAATGCTATTTTTAATATGTTTGGCCGAATCGGGTTTGGTGGGTTATATTCCCTCAATGAACTTTCTTATCGACCATTGACACTTGAATTCTTTAGTTCCTTCGATTGGGACGAGGTAAATACGCGTGTGTCTTTTCGGTTGCTCAATAGGGATTTTGTGTTGTCATATGCAGAATTAGCTAATCACTTGGGTCTTTCTCTTGGTAATGATGATGCTTTTACTTCTATTCCTTCCGGTTTTCAAGCCGTTGATTATTTTTCTCTTTTTACTAGTCTTCCTGATCCGCGTGTCAATGCCATGGCTGTCAATGATGTTCAACATCCTTGTTTAAGGTTGTTTCTTTGTTTCTTTAGCCTTCTTCTGTTTGCTAGGAAGGACCTTAGTAAATTGAATTCTCATGAGGTTTTATTGCTTGCATCCACCCTCAACCCCCAACATGAAAATGTTTTTCATTTTCACCCGGTCGGTTTGGTGTTTTATGCTTTCTGGAGAGTCAATTCCCCTACCCAACATTCCTTGGATTGTGGTGCTTTGGTCACTAGGTTGGCTAGGCGACTTGCTCTGTTTAAGGGAGACCGTTGGTACACACCAATGACCCAAGTACATGCCCCTAGGGTCGACGAGGAGTAATTGCGCCACACCTTGTGCTGGATTAATGCGTTAGGTAACGCTCAATTTCAGTGGCGGGTACGGGGTCCCAGTGGATAGCTCTTCCTGACACCGGTAACCGTCTACCTTCTACGGAGCGGTTGCCTACCCATGATCCTGAGACAGGACCTACCTCTCCCCCTCGTTCTTTTGTGGTTCCATCTGAGCTTATTTTTACCTTGGCCGAAACCCATCGACCTCGTCGGCGGATCGCCCCTTCTTCTTCTTGTCAGGCCACCACCACCACCACGACTCCCCGCCCTTCACTGACCCCGTCTTAGTACCCTTACCCTCCACCTGTGATAAGCGATAGTTTGTACTAATTTATCCCCCGTTTAAGCTCGATTTCTATATGGTTTATGCACTTTGTTAAGTGATTAACGAGCTAATATTACTATTCTAGTTGTTTTGCGTGCTTTGTCTCGTTTTATAGGAAATGAAGCGGTTTTGCTATATTTTCTTACTTTATGGAGCAAAGGCACCAGAATACAAGTTTACGAGGAACCGATGATAGCAATTTCATGATTGGATCACAATTCCCATTGCATCATTCCTCAAAGTGGATTGGTCTCGACTTTTGACTTAGTTTCTCAATTAAAACACAAGCCCAAGTCAACCAAAGCCTTGCCCAAGACCATTTCCGAGCTGCAAACTACCAAAACAAGGCATAGGATTCCGTGCCCAAAGAAGAAATTTGAAGAGACGAAAGAAAATCCATCAGGGTTACATACCCGATCGGATTTACCATATACCCGATCGGGTATGTATGCTGATGAACGCCTCTTGCGTCTTCTTCTACCAAGCCTTAATGGAGTGATTTATTAGGTTGTCTAGGGTATGAATTTGGACGAAACACAGCAGCTAAGCAGCCCTATATAAGCCTAAACTCATGAGAAGAAAAGGCATGCAATCATAACACAACACACATTACATATTTTACATATAAGTTTTAGATCATAGTTTATAGTTTATGCAATCTTAGACTATTTTTATAGTAATTTCCAAGTACTTTTTTAGTTTTTCTATAAGCATTTGTCATTATATTGGGTTGGATATTTGTTCTTTGCTTTCTTTCTTACATAATTGTACTCCAATCCCGGTAATTTTCTATCCTTTATTTACGCAATTTCCGACATCATTGTTTTCTCTTTATAGTATTTATTTTAGTTGTATTGTTTTCATCATCATATTAAGTTCATGAACTATAATCTCATTAGTCTTGTTTTTATATTATTGTTGGTAGGAAATCCATATAAAAGTAATCTAGTTGAAACCAAAATATCGTTTAATGTCATATTTTATTTTGCCTAATCATATAATAATCATCATAAAATTCATCATTAGAATCATTACTAATATAATCTTGATCACCTTAATCATTTTAGTACTTTTATTTCGTAGTTAATTTTGCTTATCATTTTCCTCTTAATTTATTTAATCACATAAACTAAACCTAGTAATGTAAGATTATCATTATGTAAATAAAATAAATAAAATTGGAATATTGAAATGATTTGCGAATTAAAAGAAGGATCGATACCAATAGAACCATCTAGTTTGTTTCTTCCTTTGGTTGTGTCAAATTCTATAACTTTGTTTAGTGGCCATAAACAATTGTTTGTATTAGTCAATTTCTGTCTTAGAAACGAGAGTTGGGATGGGAATTAGGACTACCAATAGGGGTTTAGTGACCTAACCAGGCTGAAAGGATGTTAGGACCCATTAAAAAGTCGGTACGAATCCGAGAGGAATATACCGCTACAAGGCTTAGACAATCGTAGTTATTCTAATATTGGTATCAATAAAGCTTTTGAATCATTTGACGTGAATATCTAAATCTCTATATCATTTTGATTAGATAGTTTATTTTATCGTTTTAGTTAGTTTGTTATATCGTTTTATTTTATTGCCATTAGATAGTTTTTATTGTTGTTTTTATTTTATTATTGTTAGGTAGTTTCTATTGTTTTTATTAGATCATCGTAATTTTTATTGTCGTTTAGTTAGCTTATTTTACCGTCATCAATTAGAATAGGTTTATTTATTGCAATTTCCATACTTGTCATTTAAATATCGTCATTGTACATTTGTCATTTTATTTCATGTTATTAGTTTAGATAATCACCTCAAATAAGTCGAACTCAAATGAAAATCAACCCATAGCAATTCATAGTTAACACGTACTCCCTGAGGATCGACCCCTACTTCCCTTATTACATTCTTTATGTTGTTAGCCTAAGTGTGGGTAATTATTTTTGTATCGGGACTGCGACACAACATGTCAAATTTTGTCGCCGTTGCCGGGGAGCACGGTTTTGTTTATCTATGTATTGCTGATTTTTGTTTAAAATTTTACCATTTTTAGGTGCAACCGTACCTTAAATCATTACTAACTTTCCTTTTTGTGTTCCTCTTTTAGGTCGACAAAAAATGGTGCGAACAAAAGAAGATCCTAAGTTCCGGGTTTTTGAACTTGGTAATGGGATCCTAAGGGTCCATATCACTCTAATTGATCTCATTGAAGGTAACCAATTCAGTGGCGAGCCAAATGAAAACCCAGCCCACCATATTCAAACTTTTTGTGAGTTGTGTCAAACTTTTATGAGGGAGGGGATCACCCAAAACCCAATCAAAGAAACTCTCTTTCCCTTATCACTAAAGAGAGAAGCCAAATGGTGGTTCACCCGTCGTCTAAAGGATGCCACAAAACCAATGGAGTGGGAAGAGATCGTCATAGCTTTCCATCGTAGGTTTAAACCTCAATCCACCATGTCAACCTTATCGAGTTATTCACAAAGCGAAAGTGGGGAAGGTTCCCAAAGTAATGGGGGAGAGCGAAAGAAAAGCCGAGTGGAAACCTCATGTGATGTTGACACTATCATTTCCTTAGCCTGTCCCGTTCCATCAAATGAAACCACCCCAGGAAGTACTTTATATAGTCCAAACGTTTTAAACCCGTTTACCTCACCAACAACCCCTTGTGAACTTTGTGGAGGAATGGGGCATGTACCTCAAAGATGTGGGAATAAACTCACACCATTAAACCCCTTTCACCCACAATTTTGCCAAGCCCAACCTACTAATGCACCCCATACCATTCCATGCTCATCTTTTCAAAATGGCCAAGTAATAACAAAAGTAGATGCCAAGTCGAGGGAAGTAATCCAAGCACAGCACAACATGTACTCATACTTCTTTCCTACAATATTCTCACTCAAATCAACCATCATGTCTCTCCAAAAGAGAGTAGAAGAGTTAACCCCGTCGAGTTCAAGCCAAACCACCCAAGAGAGTGAAGATCTGTTAATAGTCACAATCGACATGATTGGTGACAAACCTTTTGATAATCCTTTTGGGAATGGAAAGAGTAAGGAGCCCATCTTTAAGTTGCCCCATGAGTTTTATAATAATCCTTCACTAGCCAAACCAACCCGAGCCCCTACACAAGAGGAGACATCACGTCTTGAATATTTGATCATGACTTTGATAAGAGCTCAAGGGAAGTTAGAAGAAAGAGTTGGTGAAGCAACGTTGGCAAATGACAATGCTTTTTCAAAGATGGAGGCAAGGATTGGCAAGACATTTCAAGAAGAATAAACAACCCAAGATTTTCACAAGGAACCTCCCCTTGTAGAAGGGAAGGTTATCATTCCTACAAAGCTTAAAGTTCAAACTTGTAATCGGTATTCTTTAATCTTCCTTTGTTATTCAATTAGTTACATTCTAGTTCTTTAATTATTCTTTGTTACTCCTTTCATTGTTGTTAATCATTTTTACTTTATTTATTACCGTCGTTATTAATATTGTTATGAGTAGCTAAATTCTTATCTAGGGTTGAAAGGGGATCTAGGATTGTTAGAAGGGGTAGACTAATTAATTGAATTGCAATTGCATGGTTATCGTTTGATTATCGTTTTAATTCTAGTTGTTTGATTACTGGCCAGGATTAATTAACTAGTCTCACGAATTAGGATTAACACCGACATGGTTAAGACTAAGATAGGCTACGATAATTGAATAGAACTCGTTTAATGATTGCGATCGCATGTTAAATTGTAGATCTAAAGGGCATAATTTAATCGACCGATCTTGTGAGCTTAGATAACCTTATTGCATGATAGTTGATTATACCCTTACCCCTGAATAATAATCCTAGTGAGCCTGAGACCCTAGACTTTTAATCTTATTATTTTCAAACCTTTATTGTTATTGTTTGCTATTAGTTTAGAAACACAAACAAAAAAACCTCGAAATTGTTACTATAGAGACAAACCTAGTTTAACAGATTAGAATACTACCGCCTCCCTGTGGATTCGATACGTTACTTACCGCTGACTATTAGTTAGTAGTGAATTAGGATTACTTTGGTTAAGGTGACGCGACTTTACCCTTATCAAATTTGGCGCCGTTGCCGGGGAGGCAACAGATTTCTGTTTGTTTCTACTTAGTTTGTCTTTTTCTTCGTCTCAGGGAACCTAAGTTCTTTGAGACCGTTCTTATCCTTTTCTTTAGTGTTCGTTTATGCCCAGGTGTTCCAGGTCTGATCTCGTACCCTACTATTCCGAACCAGAGAGGACTCTCCGAGTTAGACGAAACTTTTGGAAGGAAATTCAAGAAGTGGAAGACTTGAGTACGCTTGACATAGTTTACGCCGAATTCGTCGCATAAAAACCATCCTTAGAAAAGGATACACATATTTCTGCACCCATTACAACCATGCCTACTTTAGCGAGCCATTCAAAGCCTACCGTTGCATCTATTCCCAAGGGATTCAAACTCCCTACTACGGGTAATGGAACTTTTGATATTCGTCCATCTTATATCTCTTTGGTGGAGCGAAACATGTTTGGAGGGAGCCCCAGTGAGGATCCTGTGAAGCATATGGAGAAATTCACCAACTATTGTTGCTCTATTCCTTTAACGGGTAGGGTAACGCAAGATCAAATCAAGTTTGTGTTATTCCCCTTTTCGCTACGAGACGGGGCAGAAGATTGGTTGGGTGAGTTAGATGTGGATGAACTTGGTATCATCGATTGGAATTCTCTGGCTCTTGCATTTTACAAAAGATACTTTCCGCCACAGAAAACCAATGCAATCTGAAGTTAAATCACAAGCTTCAAAGAAAGTCCCACTGAGAACTTTAATGAGGCCTGGGTTCGCTTCAAGAAGCTTGTCAAATCTATTCCACATCATGTTTTTGATACTTAGTTCCTATGCAACCAGTTTTACAACGGGTTATATGATGATCAGAGAGCATTGCTGGATTCTGCTGCCAATGGAAGATTCGAAAATAACACTACCAATGCTAATGCTTGGAAGTTGATTGATGAGTTGGCTACTCACACTGCTAAGTATGGCATTCCCAGGGGTAATGCGAGGCGCGGAGGTTCATACAATGCCGTTGCAGCTCAGTTGGAGGCATTAACTGCTAAAATTGCCGAATTACAAACTTCAAAATCTTTGGAAAATAAACAAACGGTTCATGTCATGGTTCAACAAGAGCCAACCTGTGAAAGATGTGGTACCATGGGGCATACTGCAGTAGAGTGTATGAGTACGGTGGAACAAGTACTTGATTTTCAATCTTTTTAGCAAGGTACACCGTACTCTAACTTTTATAATGAAAGGACAAGAGAGCATCCAAATTTCTCCTACGAAAGTCAGAATGTTCTTAATCCTACCCCGCCACCACCTCAGCAACAAGGTTCCTCTTATGTGATTCCTCAAAATCGCAATTCTCAAGGAAATTATAACCGTCCAAATCAAGGAGGCCAAAACTTTTAACAAGCTCTACCTCCACCACCTCCAAGTAATGATATGGCGGAATTGAAAGCCATGTTGCAGCAAAGTATCATGATACAGCAAAACAAAGATGCTCAGATTTCTCAATTGATCGCTCATAACAAGATGGTTGATACTCAAATTGCCCAATTGGTAATTCAAAATCCACACAAACAACCGGGTAATCTTCCACCTCAGGGACACCCTCTACATGAACAAGCCAATGCTATTACTTTGAGGAGTGAGACCCATTACAAAGGCCCGGAAATGAAAGGGAATGAGAACGATGAAAGTATGGAAGTTTATGAAAGTTCCTGTTTTAACAAACTCGATCGAGCAACCTCTGATCAGGCTGGTAAGTCCTCTAATTTATCTTCAAAACCAAAAAAAGCCGAGCAAATCGCCATTACACTTTCTTTTCCTCACCGCCAGCATAAATCCAAGCTCGATAAACAGTTTGGAAGGTTTATGGAAGTGGTCAAGAATTTGCAAGTGAGTGTACCTTTTACTGTGTTGATCACTCAAGTGCCGGCCTATGCAAAATTTATGAAGGATATATTGACAAGGAAGCGGTCCTTTAATGAAGTGGAGACGGTTGCATTTACTGAGGAATGCAGTGCTGTGTTACAATTCAGATCACCACCTAAGCTAAAGGATCCATGGAGTTTTTCTATTCCTTGTAATATAGGTTGTTTAGCTATAGATAAAGCCCTATGTGATTTAGGAGCTAGTGTTAGTGTGATGCCATTTTCTATATGTAAAAAGCTAAATATGGGTCAACTTAACGTTACAACCATGACCTTACAAATGGCCGACCGTTATATTAAACACCCTTTGGGGATTTTAGAAGACGTACCGGTTAGAGTAGGGACAGTTTTCATACCAGTTGACTTCGTCGTCTTAGATATGGCTGAGGACACCCAAATTCCTATGATCTTAGTACGACTATTCCTCCATACTGCGGGGGCGGTTATAGATGTTAAGAATAGGAGACTTACACTAACAGTGGGGGATGACACTATCACTTTCAACTTAGATAATGCAATGAAACACCCCATGCTAGAAGACACATGTCATAGAGTCGATATTGTGAATTTAACTATTGATGACTGTCTCTCTTTGTGTTTGACAAGGGATCCTCTGGAGATCGCCTAAATTTCCAGCACTGCTGAAGCTGGAAGCTCACGAAGTAAGGAAGTAGTTGAGATGGAAAACATGCTGACATGAGAGGAATGCAACTTACAAAAGGTGTATAGCTTATGTAACCCCCCTAAGGTTACCGAGGTAAAGAAACCTGAACTTAAACCCCTCCCCTCTCATCTTAAGTATGTTTTTCTTGATTCCCATGAGATGAATCCTGTAATTGTTAGTGCTAACTTATCTGAAAGCCAACTTACTGATTTGTTGGTAGTTTTAAAAAGACACAAGAAGGCTATAGGTTATAGCATTGACGATTTACAAGGTATTAGTCCTGATTTTTGTATGCACCGTATACACTTATAAGATGACCATAAACCTTGTAGGCAGGGTCAACGTTGTTTGAACCCCACTATGCAAGAGTTAGTTAGAAAAGAGGTGCATAAATTGTTAGATGCATGGATCATATACGCTATTTATGACTCCAAGTGGGTAAGTCCTGTTCAGGTAGTCCCTAATAAGGGAGGGACTACGGTCGTCACTAATGAGAAAAATGAGCTCATATCTACTAGACTAGTGACAGGGTGGAGGATGTGTATTGATTATATGAAGCTTATTGTAGCTACTAGGAAAGACCACTTCCCTCTTCCCTATATTGACCAAATGTTAGAGCGTCTAGCGTGTAAATATTTTTGCTATCTAGACGACTACTCGGGATTCTTTCAGATCCCCATTCATCCTGACAATCAGGAAAAGACTACCCTCACATGCCCTTATGGTGTCTTTGCTTACCGAAGAATGCCTTTCGGGTTATGTAATGCCCCCGCCACCTTTCAACGTTGTATGGTGGCTATTTTTTTGGATTATATCGAGTCTATTATGGAGGTCTTTATGGATGACTTCAGTGTTTATGGGACCGATTTTGATAGTTGTTTAGCTAACCTGACTAAAGTCTTACAACGTTGTGAGAAAAGTAATCTTGTGTTAAACTGGGAAAAGTGCCACTTCATGGTAACTGAAGGGGTGGTACTTGGTCATTTGGTGTCTGGACAAGGCATCCAAGTGGATAAGGCAAAAGTGGAAGTGGTTGAGCAATTACCGTACCCGTTGAATGTTAAAAGTGTTAGAAGTTTCCTTGGTCATGCGGGGTTCTATCGCCGTTTTATTAAGGATTTTTCAAAACTTGCTCAACCATTGACTAAGCTTCTCCATAAGGATGCCCCGTTTGTGTTTACTGATGAGTGTGTTAAGTCTTTTGACAGGATTTAACAAGCTCTAATCTCAGCTCCTATTATCCAGTTTGAGATAATGTGTGATGCCAGTGACTATGCAGTTGGGGCTGTTTTGGGGCAAAGGAAGGATAAGTTGCTACATGCGATCTACTATGCTAGTAAGACCTTGGATGATGCGCAAGTTAACTATGCTATCAATGCAAAAGAGTTACTTGCGGTTGTCTTTGCTTTAGATAAGTTTAGAGCCTATCTTGTGGGTTCCATGGTGATCATCTACACTGACCATGCAGCCCTTAAGTATTTGTTAGCTAAGAAGGAAGCCAAACCTCGGCTTATTTATTGGATCTTGTTATTACAAGAATTTGATTTGGAGATCCGGGATAAGTCAGGTGCACAAAATGTGGTTGCTGACCATTTGTCTCGTCTAAGGTTTGAAGGGGGAGATTCCATCCCCATTGATGATTCTTTTGCTGATGATCATCTCCTTGCCATTACCATGGAGACTCCGTGGTTTGCTGATTATGCCAACTTTTTGGTTGGGGGAATTATGCCTCCAGGTCAATCTTATCAGCAAAAGAAGAGGTTTAAACACGATGTCAAAAGGTACTTTTGGGATGATCCTTATCTATTCCGGGAGTGTGTCGATGGCATTTATCGACGATGAATTCCAGAGGGTGAGGTACATACCATCCTTTCTCATTGTCACTCTTCTCCATATGGCGGTCATCATTGTCCCTCAAGGACATTTGCTAAGGTTATGCAGTCGGGTTTTTACTGGCCGACTATTCTCAAGGATGCTACTACATTTGTCCGTTCTTGTGACGCGTGTCAAAGGACGGGTAATATTTCGCACAGGCGTGAGATGCCTCAAACGGGTATTTTGGAAGTTGAGATATTCGATGTTTGGGGTATTGACTACCAAGGGCCATTCCCATATTCCCATGGTAATCAATATATTCTAGTAGCAGTCGACTATGTCTCCAAATGGGTGGAAGCTATTGCCACTCCCACTTGCGATGCCAAAGCAGTTGTTAAACTGTTTCAGAAGATCATATTCCCGCGATTTGGGGTTCCTCGTGCTCTAATTAGCGATGGAGGGAAGCATATTAATGAACGCCATCTTAGCACTTTATTGAAGTAATATGGCGTTACACATCGTCGGGGATTAAGTTATCATCCGTAGACAAGTGGCCAGGTGGAAGTTTCTAATAGGACGATTAAGTCTATCCTTGAGAATGTTGTGAGTAAATCCAGGAAGGATTAAATACGTAAGCTCGATGACACTTTATGGGCTTACAGAACTGCTTTTAAGACTCCAATTGGTGCTTCTCCATACCGGTTAGTCTATGGCAAGGCATGCCATTTACCAGTAGAACTTGAGTATAGGGCTATGTGGGCCATTAAAGAGCTTAATATGGATCCCTCACTGGCGGGTGAGAAACGACTTATGCAATTGAACAAGCTTGATGAGTTTCGATTGCATGCCTATGATAATGCTCGGGTTTACAACGAGAAGACAAAGAAGTGCCACGACAAGCATATCCTGCAGCGGGAATTTAAAGTTGGCGATAAAGTATTATTATTTAACTCCCGTTTGCGTTTGTTTCCAGGTTAACTCAAGTCCAGATGGTCGGGACCGTTCACAGTTACCGAGGTGAACAAGTTTGGGTCGGTTACACTACAAACCGACAAGGGTGAAACCTTCAAAGTCAATGGTCAACGCTTGAAGATATATTATGATGGAGCATTTATAGGAGTGATAGAGGCCGTTGACCTTTTCATTCTTGATAAATCACCATGACTTTGAGGTAACACGGTCGTGCGGGACCAATATAAACCAGCGCTACCCGGGAGGCAACCCGGTATTTACTTGTACTACATTTGTAAATTTTATTTAAAATGCATTTTAGTTAGCAATTAGCTTAGTTATTAATGTTATAGTTTAATTAGATTTAGTTTGGATAATTAATATCGGTCTACTTTATGCTCAGAGTGCGGTGAGGGAGAGGTCTAACAATTTTATTACGTGCTTGCAGGTATTAAAATTGGAAGTCGCTTTAAGAACGAAAAGAAAGAACGAACAAAAATAAGAAAAAGAGAAAACAAATTGAATTTTTAAGGTTGCGCGATCGAGCAACATCACTTGCTCGATCGAGTTAGACATAAGCCAGATTATCCGAGACTCGAGCAGCACTTCAAAATCCGAAATTTCTAGGTTGCTCGATCGAGCATGCTTCACTTGCTCGATCGACTCGGCGCGGTCTGACCTGTCCGCTGCTCTAAAATCAGGTTTTCCCCAATTTTCTTTATTTCTTCTTCATTATTTCGACTAAGCACTTCTCTCTCTCACCCATATTCTCTCATAAACCTCATTCAAACACACTCAAGGCATCAATCCATCATCATACTCGCATCAACAATCATCATTCTACTTGTTTGAAGTACAATCTTTGAAGAAATTGGTGTTCTTGCTACCTAATTTTGCCCCAAAACGTGAATCTAGGGTTTGCTTCTTATTCTTCAATTTTGTGATTTTAATTGTTGTTTGTTGCTTCCTTGCTTCGTTCTTTAGTAATTAATCACTCTTACATTGCTAATTGCTCCGTCTTACTTGCGTTTTAGACTCAAATATGATTATTTGCGGATTAGGGTTTGATAAATCCGTCTTGTGAGCATTGTGTGCTTTATTTACTTCAATTTGTCATTTCTAGACAAGTAGGAAGTATTAAGCGACGTAGGGAACCCCGTCTCATTCGACAAACTCAAATAGAAGCGATTCTTAGTAACCCCACTTAAACCATGGATCGTTTTTAGCACACAAGACCAACATGATCACTTTGCTATGCTTATGAATTGTCCTATGGACCCTACGCATTGTGTGTGCCCCACCATTCTTGATGCCCTCGATTTGGGTAATGCTATTTTTAATATGTTTGACCGAATCGGGTTTGGTGGGTTATATTCCCTCAATGAACTTTCTTATTGACCATTGACACTTGAATTCTTTAGTTCCTTCGATTGGGACGAGGTAAATACGCGTGTGTCTTTTCGGTTGCTCAATAGGGATTTTGTGTTGTCATATGCAGAATTAGCTAATCACTTGGGTCTTTCTCTTGGTAATGATGATGCTTTTACTTCTATTCCTTCCGGTTTTCAAGCCGTTGATTATTTTTCTCTTTTTACTAGTCTTCCTGATCCGCGTGTCAATGCCATGGCTGTCAATGATGTTCAACATCCTTGTTTAAGGTTGTTTCTTTGTTTCTTTAGCCTTCTTCTGTTTGCTAGGAAGGACCTTAGTAAATTGAATTCTCATGAGGTTTTATTGCTTGCATCCACCCTCAACCCCCAACATGAAAATGTTTTTCATTTTCACCCGGTCGGTTTGGTGTGTTATGCTTTCTGGAGAGTCAATTCCCCTACCCAACATTCCTTGGATTGTGGTGCTTTGGTCACTAGGTTGGCTAGGCGACTTGCTCTGTTTAAGGGAGACCGTTGGTACACACCAATGACCCAAGTACATGCCCCTAGGGTCGACGAGGAGTAATTGCGCCACACCTTGTGCTGGATTAATGCGTTAGGTAACGCTCAATTTCAGTGGCGGGTACGGGGTCCCAGTGGATAGCTCTTCCTGACACCGGTAACCGTCTACCTTCTACGGAGCGGTTGCCTACCCATGATCCTGAGACAGGACCTACCTCTCCCCCTCGTTCTTTTGTGGTTCCATCTGAGCTTATTTTTACCTTGGCCGAAACCCATCGACCTCGTCGGCGGATCGCCCCTTCTTCTTCTTGTCAGGCCACCACCACCACCACGACTCCCCGCCCTTCACTGACCCCGTCTTAGTACCCTTACCCTCCACCTGTGATAAGCGATAGTTTGTACTAATTTATCCCCCGTTTAAGCTCGATTTCTATATGGTTTATGCACTTTGTTAAGTGATTAACGAGCTAATATTACTATTCTAGTTGTTTTGCGTGCTTTGTCTCGTTTTATAGGAAATGAAGCGGTTTTGCTATATTTTCTTACTTTATGGAGCAAAGGCACCAGAATACAAGTTTACGAGGAACCGATGATAGCAATTTCATGATTGGATCACAATTCCCATTGCATCATTCCTCAAAGTGGATTGGTCTCGACTTTTGACTTAGTTTCTCAATTAAAACACAAGCCCAAGTCAACCAAAGCCTTGCCCAAGACCATTTCCGAGCTGAAAACTACCAAAACAAGGCATAGGATTCCGTGCCCAAAGAAGAAATTTGAAGAGACGAAAGAAAATCCATCAGGGTTACATACCCGATCGGATTTACCATATACCCGATCGGGTATGTATGCTGATGAACGCCTCTTGCGTCTTCTTCTACCAAGCCTTAATGGAGTGATTTATTAGGTTGTCTAGGGTATGAATTTGGACGAAACACAGCAGCTAAGCAGCCCTATATAAGCCTAAACTCATGAGAAGAAAAGGCATGCAATCATAACACAACACACATTACATATTTTACATATAAGTTTTAGATCATAGTTTATAGTTTATGCAATCTTAGACTATTTTTATAGTAATTTCCAAGTACTTTTCTAGTTTTTCTATAAGCATTTGTCATTATATTGGGTTGGATATTTGTTCTTTGCTTTCTTTCTTACATAATTGTACTCCAATCCCGGTAATTTTCTATCCTTTATTTACGCAATTTCCGACATCATTGTTTTCTCTTTATAGTATTTATTTTAGTTGTATTGTTTTCATCATCATATTAAGTTCATGAACTATAATCTCATTAGTCTTGTTTTTATATTATTGTTGGTAGGAAATCCATATAAAAGTAATCTAGTTGAAACCAAAATATCGTTTAATATGTCATATTTTATTTTGCCTAATCATATAATAATCATCATAAAATTCATCATTAGAATCATTACTAATATAATCTTGATCACCTTAATCATTTTAGTACTTTTATTTCGTAGTTAATTTTGCTTATCATTTTCCTCTTAATTTATTTAATCACATAAACTAAACCTAGTAATGTAAGATTATCATTATGTAAATAAAATAAATAAAATTGGAATATTGAAATGATTTGCGAATTAAAAGAAGGATCGATACCAATAGAACCATCTAGTTTGTTTCTTCCTTTGGTTGTGTCAAATTCTATAACTTTGTTTAGTGGCCATAAACAATTGTTTGTATTAGTCAATTTCTGTCTTAGAAACGAGAGTTGGGATGGGAATTAGGACTACCAATAGGGGTTTAGTGACCTAACCAGGCTGAAAGGATGTTAGGACCCATTAAAAAGTCGGTACGAATCCGAGAGGAATATACCGCTACAAGGCTTAGACAATCGTAGTTATTCTAATATTGGTATCAATAAAGCTTTTGAATCATTTGACGTGAATATCTAAATCTCTATATCATTTTGATTAGATAGTTTATTTTATCGTTTTAGTTAGTTTGTTATATCGTTTTATTTTATTGCCATTAGATAGTTTTTATTGTTGTTTTTATTTTATTATTGTTAGGTAGTTTCTATTGTTTTTATTAGATCATCGTAATTTTTATTGTCGTTTAGTTAGCTTATTTTACCGTCATCAATTAGAATAGGTTTATTTATTGCAATTTCCATACTTGTCATTTAAATATCGTCATTGTACATTTGTCATTTTATTTCATGTTATTAGTTTAGATAATCACCTCAAATAAGTCGAACTTAAATGAAAATCAACCCATAGCAATTCATAGTTAACACGTACTCCCTGAGGATCGACCCCTACTTCCCTTATTACATTCTTTATGTTGTTAGCCTAAGTGTGGGTAATTATTTTTGTATCGGGACTGCGACACAACATGTCAAATTTTGTCGCCGTTGCCGGGGAGCACGGTTTTGTTTATCTATGTATTGCTGATTTTTGTTTAAAATTTTACCATTTTTAGGTGCAACCGTACCTTAAATCATTACTAACTTTCCTTTTTGTGTTCCTCTTTTAGGTCGACAAAAAATGGTGCGAACAAAAGAAGATCCTAAGTTCCGGGTTTTTGAACTTGGTAATGGGATCCTAAGGGTCCATATCACTCTAATTGATCTCATTGAAGGTAACCAATTCAGTGGCGAGCCAAATGAAAACCCAGCCCACCATATTCAAACTTTTTGTGAGTTGTGTCAAACTTTTATGAGGGAGGGGATCACCCAAAACCCAATCAAAGAAACTCTCTTTCCCTTATAACTAAAGAGAGAAGCCAAATGGTGGTTCACCCGTCGTCTAAAGGATGCCACAAAACCAATGGAGTGGGAAGAGATCGTCATAGCTTTCCATCGTAGGTTTAAACCTCAATCCACCATGTCAACCTTATCGAGTTATTCACAAAGCGAAAGTGGGGAAGGTTCCCAAAGTAATGGGGGAGAGCGAAAGAAAAGCCGAGTGGAAACCTCATGTGATGTTGACACTATCATTTCCTTAGCCTGTCCCGTTCCATCAAATGAAACCACCCCAGGAAGTACTTTATATAGTCCAAACGTTTTAAACCCGTTTACCTCACCAACAACCCCTTGTGAACTTTGTGGAGGAATGGGGCATGTACCTCAAAGATGTGGGAATAAACTCACACCATTAAACCCCTTTCACCCACAATTTTGCCAAGCCCAACCTACTAATGCACCCCATACCATTCCATGCTCATCTTTTCAAAATGGCCAAGTAATAACAAAAGTAGATGCCAAGTCGAGGGAAGTAATCCAAGCACAGCACAACATGTACTCATACTTCTTTCCTACAATATTCTCACTCAAATCAACCATCATGTCTCTCCAAAAGAGAGTAGAAGAGTTAACCCCGTCGAGTTCAAGCCAAACCACCCAAGAGAGTGAAGATCTGTTAATAGTCACAATCGACATGATTGGTGACAAACCTTTTGATAATCCTTTTGGGAATGGAAAGAGTAAGGAGCCCATCTTTAAGTTGCCCCATGAGTTTTATAATAATCCTTCACTAGCCAAACCAACCCGAGCCCCTACACAAGAGGAGACATCACGTCTTGAATATTTGATCATGACTTTGATAAGAGCTCAAGGGAAGTTAGAAGAAAGAGTTGGTGAAGCAACGTTGGCAAATGACAATGCTTTTTCAAAGATGGAGGCAAGGATTGGCAAGACATTTCAAGAAGAATAAACAACCCAAGATTTTCACAAGGAACCTCCCCTTGTAGAAGGGAAGGTTATCATTCCTACAAAGCTTAAAGATCTAGGTTGTTTCATAAGGTTAGAAATGCATTATGTGACTTAGGGGCCGCTATTAGAATCATGCCCTTTACCTTCTATCAAGACCATTGCCCAGTGCAAATGAAGATTACAAATACTAGCCTTCAAATGGCCGATGGAACTATGCATACTCCAGCGGGAATTGTGGAAGATGTCCCCATTCGGATTGGATACTTCCTTGTTCCCGTTGATTTTTATGTAATCTTTTCAAAGAAAGGTAAGGACAACTATATTATATTAGGAAGACCTTTCCTAAATACAGTTGGGGCATGTATCGATGTGCAAGGAGAGAAAATCACTTTTGAAATGGAGGGATCACGTGCCACTTTTGATAGGAAGGGGAATGTAATGAGTGTAGAAGATGGTGACCTCGAAGCATTCAAGGCTTCGGAAATGTATTTGGATTAGATTGCCATGGGTGTTGGCAAGGGTAAATGAAAATTCAAGGACGAAATCAAGCTACAAAGAGCTCATATCCCTTCACAAGGCTTAAGGAGGGATAAAAATTCAAAGTCTAGCATGACTTAAAAATGCGCTTGTCAGGAGGCAACCCGTCTCTCTCTTTACTTTCTTTTTATGCATTCCTTATTCCACTCGATAGACAATGTTTGATAATTTTGTTTTGGACTATTTCATTTGGACACTCTCTTTGGATTTTTGGGTTGTAATAGTTAGGAAACAATTTTCATTTTACTTGTTATTTTTAGAAATGCATGCTTAGTTCATAATATTTCGTACTTGGAACTGGAGGACCTATTGAGATGAAAAAGAGCTACTCTTGGCCCATGTTGCCAAGTCCATTCATGTTAGTAAGCATGTTCAAGGACATAGCAAAAAGGTAAGAGCAAGTAACAAAGAAAAAAAGAATAGAATCCGGATCAGCAAACTTACCCGATCGGATTCAGGTATACCCGATCGGGTAAGTGGTCTGTTTCATATTTTGTTCTATTTTTCTTCTATAAAACCAACTTGCTACCTTTGTCTTGTTGTTATTATCCCGTGTTCTCCATCCTCAAAGCTCAAAATCTCTCAAAAACCTTCATTTCTTAGTCTTTTCTTGCAAAATTTGTCACCATAGTCCATCCAAGGCAACATCTAAGCATTATCAAGTAAGTTAATTCCACTTTAGTTACTTCAATCTCTCTATTGTTCAGAAATCCAACATGAACAAACCCTAACCCAATTTTGGGGATTTTTGATTTTACTTGAAAAACTTGTTTAAATTGGATTTCTAATACTTCTTACATGTTATAGAGTGAATGTTAGTGATTAATTAGCAAGCTTACTATGATTTGAATGATCATATGCCAATTAGAATACTCATCTCTACTTTATGCTAAAAACTCATGCTTAATGGTAGTATAATGCTTGAATCCATGCTTTATACTTTGAACTTATGCTCTTATTGTGTTATTCTAGCATTAGTACCTTTAAGTAGTGCCCAAACTCAAGATTCAATTGTAATGTTGCTCAAAATCTTAGTGAAATATTGTTATGCTTAAAAACATCCATTTGTGCTCAAAAGTGGCATGATAATGTTTCACTTATGTAATTATACTTGAATTTGCGCTTAAAAGCCTAGTATTCTAACATTTATGCTATTAATTTGTGTTTATGATGAAGTCTTCTAATACTAGTTTTCTTATAGCAAATGGCACCTAAACTAAGGAGATCAAAGAGGGCAAGAACTACTAACCAAGAGGAAAGTAGTAGAGCCCGTGAAGAGGACGTAGAAATGCTAGAAGCCGATAATCAAACCGGAAATCAAGGAGGACAAGATGCTATGCATGATCCCGATTTTCCGGATGTGGAGTTTAGTTCGAACAAGCAATGTCAAAGCTGGTTTATTATCAAGAGCAAAGGTATGAGAGCTACCAAATTCCTTGATATTTCTTCTTTAAGGCACATGAAGCTTTATGAGCATGTCAAGGCATTATTCAGGGGTCTAGGAATGACCACTAGTATGAACTTTAATTATAAGACCAATCCCCAATTGACCCTTGAATTCTTGAGTTCATTTGAGTTGCGAAGATCTAGGCAAAAAGACTCTATTCCTCAAGTTCGATTTTAATTGTTCAACAATGACTATAGTATGGACTTAGGGACCTTTGCTGACCAATTCAGTCTCACCCTTAGGGATACTGTTACCTCACCTCCCGAGGGCTTTGATATTAGCCATGTTTGGAGCGCCATTTCTACTTATCCTGTCTCTCGTTGGGACCATATCCCACACCAACACATTCATCATCCCGCCATTAGAATCTGGCAAATATTCATGGGATGGACCTTCATGGGTCGTGCTGAGCCTCATTTGGTGAGACGGGTAGAGTTGGATATTTTAGGAGGGTTCTTGAATGTAAATGGTGATGAACCGTGGTCGATTAGCATTCCTTACTATTTTGCTGTTCAATTGACTAAAGCCACTAATCCAAAGAACACTGGTATTGTTTATGGAGGCCTTATCACTCACCGTGCTACGCGAGTTTGTGGTTTTAACCAAGCCACCAGTGACCTCCAGGCATTAACTACACCTCCCACCGAGATGGGAAATGAGTTGGATTATGATTATTTTGTGCAGCTTAATTGGTTTCGTGTCTCTCACCCCCATATGATCTGGAGGATAGTTGGCCGTGATTCGGTCAAGTTGACCGCTGTGGTGAACCAGATTCCATTGCTTAGGCAGCGTCCTCAACTTCAGAAGGGTGAGAACATCTTACCCCGTCCGACTTATTTTCTTCCTGTTGGGGATATTACCCCCGATGACCCCCTGTTCAGATTAGATCCTGCCGCCCTGAGGTAGGATCATCCTCTCAGTCGACCCATGCTACGGGCGACATGACTACCATGTTTCAAGCCTTGACCATGTCCATTGATAGAGTCCAGTCCGACCAGCAGCTTGCTCTGCACCCCATTTATGATCACTTTGCGAGGCAAGGTATGATTAGAACTGAGGGCCCCCACCCGTCTTTCTATACTTGGCCTGAAGGGGGGTATGGTACTGCTTATGATGCAGGTGTACAGCAGACCGGACCTGATTACTGTGGTTCTGACTATGGCATCGAGAGTTTGGGAGGATATGGAGGTGATTTTAGTGGTCACCAAGTAGATGAGTACCAGTCCTTAGGAGCCAGCAACCCTACCGGGATCGTTACCTCTTGTAGTAGTTATTATTCTGCAGATGATACCTACTACACAGATGCTTCTGGATCCATGTCCGAGCCGCCTCCTTCAGAGAGGAGAGGCCGTGGTGGCCTTTGAGATGAGATGATAACAAGCTCCCCTTGTTTATACTAGCTTGGGGGAGGCTCGACATTTTGTAAGCTTTTGTTTCTTTCTTTTATTTTTAGCATTTTTAGTTTTCTTTTCAGCCCCTTTTTCCATTAGAATTTCATCTTGTTTCTCTGTTCTATGTGCTACCAACCGTTTCTCGGTTTGCTTCTGTTATAATCGCATGCACATTGAGGACAATGTGAAGTTTTATCTTGGGGGAGGATTTGCATTTAGGACTTACTGCATTTAGGATTGCATTTAGATTTTTACTTTTCTCATTATCTTATTTTCTTCTAATTTTATTAGTTTATTTTTTTCCTTGTTTGTTTTTGTCAATTTGAAAATCTAAAAAAAAAATCAAAAAAATCAAAAAGACAAAAAGAAAAGATCATTTCCATCTTACATTTCTCAATTTATAGTTTTTATAAGCTGATGTTTCATTATGTTATGAGGAATTGTGCATTCATGGGGATGTCTTGTACACAATAGGTAGAAAGTTGCATTTGGACTTAATTAAGCTTGATCTTGACTTTGGCAAGCTATTCATATTGTAAGGTAGAGCCTTCAGTGGTCGGTACATCTGAACCCGATCCCAGTTTAGGAGTGAGTAGTTGCTCCTTATAGACTGTGTCACATCAAAACGCATAAGTATGGTTTTTATTCAACTTTCTATAAGTATTACTATCATGACAAACATTTTGAAGCCACTTACTCTTGTTCACATTTCGCATTGCCCAAAAACACCCTTCTTTCTAGCTACATTACATTATTGCCTTCCCTTGTTGAGCTAGTAACTGACTATATGTGTAGGGGTGTTCTGTACTTTTGCGATATTCTGATAATGTCACCATTTAGTGTGAACCTGCTGTCTCGGGATTGCTGATTCCCGTGTTTTTTAGTGAAAGAAAATCTGAAAAGAGAAAAAAAAAAGAGCTTTGAAAAAAATGAAAGAGAAAAAGCTCAAAAGAGAAAAGAACAGAAGAAAAAAAAGAGAAAAAACGCTTCCATGAGTGAAAAGGAAAAGAAAGAAAAATTTCGGGAAGTCGTAACTTGATTTGTCATGTTTAATAAGCCAATATGCTGATTTGGCTTTGACTATTGTTTATGAAAATTGGTATGATTTGGATTAAGTATCCACTACACATTTGGTTATTACTAGCTTGACTTAAAGCCCCACATGACCAAAATCGTTTGTCCACTTTCTTACCCAAATTTCCCAAGCCTCTTCTTTACTTCTCTTGGCTTCTTACATTACATTTTGATCATGATTAGTCCTACTTAATGAATTTGGATTGTCTACCATACTAGACTGTGGGCACATTCTTATAAGTTGTAGATAGGAGAGTGTCACTTCAAATTTGAACCAATATTTCCTATTTTACAAAAATTTGAGTGAAGAGTGTATCGAAAGAGTCCATAGTCAATAAGATCATGCAAAAGCTGAAAAAGTCCAAAGAATATTTTCTATGCTGCGCCGTTATGTAAATCTCAACCATGATTCGCACTTTCCTTTGCCCTTGTTGTTTCGGGTTTATGATTCATCTACTTGTTAAGAGCTTATTTTTGAGATTTGGATGATAGATTGATCATTGTTTGCTACCCTTGTCCTGGTTATGATTGTTATGTTTGCTTGAGGACAAGCAAGGGTTTAGCTTGGGGGAGTTTGATAAGCGATATTTTGTACTAATTTATCCCCCGTTTTAGCTCGATTTCTATATGATTTATGCACTTTGTTAAGTGATTAACGAGCTAATATTACTATTCTAGTTGTTTTGCGTGCTTTGTCTCGTTTTATAGGAAATGAAGCGGTTTTGCTATATTTTCTTACTTTATGGAGCAAAGGCACTAGAATACAAGTTTACGAGGAACCGATGATAGCAATTTCATGATTGGATCACAATTCCCATTGCATCATTCCTCAAAGTGGATTGGTCTCGACTTTTGACTTAGTTTCTCAATTAAAATACAAGCCCAAGTCAACCAAAGCCTTGCCCAAGACCATTTCCGAGCTGCAAACTACCAAAACAAGGCATAGGATTCCGTGCCCAAAGAAGAAATTTGAAGAGACGAAAGAAAATCCATCAGGGTTACATACCCGATCGGATTTACCATATACCCGATCGGGTATGTATGCTGATGAACGCCTCATGCCTCTTCTTCTACCAAGCCTTAATGGAGTGCTTTATTAGGTTGTCTAGGGTATGAATTTGGACGAAACACAGCAACTAAGCAGCCCTATATAAGCCTAAACGCATGAGAAGAAAAGGCATGCAATCATAACACAACACACATTACATATTTTACATATAAGTTTTAGATCATAGTTTATAGTTTATGCAATCTTAGACTATTTTTATAGTAATTTCCAAGTACTTTTCTAGTTTTTCTATAAGCATTTGTCATTATATTGGGTTGGATATTTGTTCTTTGCTTTCTTTCTTACATAATTGTACTCCAATCCCGGTAATTTTCTATCCTTTATTTACGCAATTTCCGACATCATTGTTTTCTCTTTATAGTATTTATTTTAGTTGTATTGTTTTCATCATCATATTAAGTTCATGAACTATAATCTCATTAGTCTTGTTTTTATATTATTGTTGGTAGGAAATCCATATGAAAGTAATCTAGTTGAAACCAAAATATCGTTTAATATGTCATATTTTATTTTTCCTAATCATATAATAATCATCATAAAATTCATCATTAGAATCATTACTAATATAATCTTGATCGCCTTAATCATTTTAGTACTTTTATTTCGTAGTTTAATTTTGCTTATCATTTTCCTCTTAATTTATTTAATCACATTAATTAAACCTAGTAATGTAAGATTATCATTATGTAAATATAATAAATAAAATTGGAATATTGAAATGATTTGCTAGTTAAAATGAATTAAACGAAGGATCGATACTAATAGAACCATCTAGTTTGTTTCTTCCTTTGGTTGTGTCAAATTCTATAACTTTGTTTAGTGGCCATAAACAATTGTTTGTATTAGTCAATTTCCGTCTTAGAAACGAGAGTTGGGATGGGAATTAGGACTACCAATAAGGGTTTAGTCACCTAACCAGGCTGAAAGGATGTTAGGACCCATTAAAAAGTCGGTACAAATCAGAGAGGAATATATCGCTACAAGGCTTAGACAATCGTAGTAATTATAATATTGGTATCAATAAAGCTTTTGAATCATTTGACGTGAATTTCTAATTCTCTATATCAATTTGATTAGATAGTTTATTTTATCGTTTTAGTTAGTTTGTTATATCGTTTTATTTTATTGCCATTAGATAGTTTTTATTGTTGTTTTTATTTTATTGTTGTTAGGTAGTTTCTATTGTTTTTATTAGATCATCGTAATTTTTATTGTCGTTTAGTTAGCTTATTTTACCGTCATCAATTAGAATAGGTTTATTTATTGCAATTTCCATACTTGTCATTTAAATATCGTCATTGTACATTTGTCATTTTATTTCATGTTAGTAGTTTAGATAATCACCTCAAATAAGTCGAACTTAAATGAAAATCACCCCATAGCAATTCATAGTTAACACGTACTCCCTGAGGATCGACCCCTACTTCACTAATTACATTCTTTATGTTGTTAGCCTAAGTGTGGGTAATTATTTTTGTATCGGGACTGCGACACAACCGGTGAACCTACTTATTCCTATGATCTGGTCCTGGAGAGGGAGATTAGGATTCACCAAGGCATTAATAAATACTTGGTGATGAAGGGGCTTTGGGAGAACCTCATGCGGACAGATCTTAATGCTACTGCTGGTTGGACTTCGCCGAGCTACTACCGAGGTCTGGGTGACGAGAGTGATGTGTTCGATAATTATGGGGTGACTCGTCAGCAGTTTTCCCAGGAGTTCAGCCATGACTATGGTTGTCTGGGTCGATCATGGTACACTTCTATCCGACTTGATGCTCCGGTTTGTTGTTTTGGTGAGTCATTTCAGGTCTCTTCATCTGGTGCTCAGAGGGATGATGATGATGGTGATGATGGTGATGATGAGCAGTAGTGACAGCTGGTCCCTACGCCCCCATTTTGCAGCTGGTTTGGGGGAGGCTATGTCTATAAATGCTGGTATTATCTATCCTTATACTTTGTTTTATTGTCTTTTCTTTCAGTTATTTCCCCTTTCCCTCTGTTAGTTGTGTCCTTTCGGTTGCTGATGTTGGTTATTGTGTGATTGTTGTGTTGTTAGCGTCACGCTGAGGACACTGTGACATTTAGGTTTGGGGGAGTGTCTTTATGTTGTGTGTTTATTTCCGTTGTGTGAAAGAAAAAAAAATCATAAAAATTGAAATATTTACAAAATCCAAAAACATGTTTTTATATTATTAGGTGGAGTCTTGGTGAAGTTGAATAACAATGATGATAATTTGCATTGTTTTTGCATTTGAATCCCAAATACGTTATCCATGTATATTGTTTTGACTTATTACTTTTGAAAACAAAGCTCATAGAACAAGTCTTGACCGTTTTTGACACACCTTATGCTAATTAGATTTGGCCAATTTTAGTTGGTAAACCACTTAGAATTCTGAGGTCTATAGAGCTTCCTAGGCCAGGAACATCAATAAACTAGTCTCATTGCCTTTAGGCTTGAGTGTGGTACTCCTTGTGGAATATGTAACATCAAATTGCATAAGTTTGACATTCGTTTCTTGATACTATACACGTTCGTTTGATAAGTGCATGAGGAAAGACGGTTCTTTTTGTTCAAATAAGCCTTACATAGCCAAAAAGACTTGTTTTTATACCCTTATTATTGAGCTCTTTATGTTTAGCCAATTTGAGCCTTTTGTAGCCTGTTTTATAACCTATCTAATAGATACATTCCTAGAATTTGCCTACCTTATCAGGACAGTCGCAGTTGCATGTTTTTTTCTTATCTACTTGTCTACTATGGTTGGGTCGGGATTTCTGAAAAAAGAATATCAAATGGGTGTAGCAAGTATGTTGGCAATTGTGTCATTTATTCCAATTGTTGAGAAATGTTGTGAAGCAAAAGATATGATAAAAAAAAGAAAAAAAGAAAAAAAAAGAAAGAAGAAAAGAGAAAAAAATAGAGAACAGAACAAAGAAAAAAAATATATGTTGCTTCATTAAATTGTTCAAGGGATAATAAAAGGGAATATACTAGAGTCTAATCCATTTTTCAGAGAGCAATATTGATATCTCTCTTCCGTTGTCAAAGTTAAAGATGATTTCTTTTGTCGGGTGTTGGTTTGTGCTAGTCTTGTAGATTTGTTTTGGTAAGTGTCGCTACGACTACCGGTCTTAGCCCCACATTCCCATACGTGCCTTGGCACAATCCACTTCTATACCTTCACCCATTAGCGTCCCTTATTGTCTTGATTCATGTACTTTATAGTGAATGCGTATTAGTTGGGGAAATTACTATCACATTAGAATGCATGCATGTTTCATAAGTTGAGTGAGTGTTTCTATTTCTTTCTATCTTTACAAAACTCACCCTTACATAAAATTATGAGTGTATGAGTGAATCCGCAAGAATCCGACAAATTGAGCCTTGCAAGATTCAAAGGTATTTGGTTTTTGTCTATACTACGGTATCATGTAAAATCTTGGAATATGACACGCGTTTTCTACTTTACCGTGCCTTTGAATTTGTTTTATTGGTACAACTTGGTCATTACTTTGTTATGGATATGGATAGCTTGGGATTTGTATGTGCATTAACATTAGCTTTGAGTTTTTCATTCACCATTTGTATGTTTGTCCTTGTATAGTGTTGAGTGCTTTGCTTAAGGACAAGCAAAGGATTGGTTTGGGGGAGTTTGATGATCACTATTTATACACATATTTTATGCTTCCCTTAGACACATAAGACTCGATTTATCGTCTTTCCTTCCTTGTTTCTATGCTATGTTAGCTAGAATATCGATTCTGCCGCTTCTGTTATATTTTAATGCAGATTGGATGCATTTGGAGCTTTTTGAGTTGATATGAAGCATAGCGGAGTCAGATCGTATAAGGTTAGGAACGGGAATCGAGAGCAATGGAGAAGAAATGAAGAAAAACAAAGAAACAAGCCAAAATGAAGGATGCTCGATCGAGCAAGGTTACTCTACTCGATCGAGTCGTGCTGATGTCATGCTCGATCGAGCAGAAGCCCCTTGCTTGATCGAGCAGCCTAATATTCTGACGACTTTCGGTTTTCCTAAATTAGTTTAACCTAGTTAATTAGATTATTATAAAAGGAAAACTCGTATTTCATAATTAGGTATGCTTTAATATTAGAAACTCAAGTTTGTTTGCTTTGACGGCTGGATTTTATCATCAAGACTATAGTGTTTAGTTCAAGCTTGTAAACGGTATTCTTTAATCTTCCTTTGTTATTAAATTAGTTACCTTCTAGTTCTTTAATTATTCTTTGTTACTCCTTTCATTGTTATTAATCATGTTTACTTTATTTAATACCGTCGTTATTAATATTGTTATGAGTAGCTAAATTCTTATCTAGGGTTGAAATGGGATCTAGGATTGTTAGAAGGGGTAGACTAATTAATTGAATTGCATTTGTATGGTTATCGTTTGATTATCGTTTTAATTCTAGTTGTTTGATTACTGGCCAGGATTAATTAACTAGTCTCGCGAATTAGGATTAACACCGACCGGCTTAAGACTAAGATAGGCTACGATAATTGAATAGAACTCGTTTAATGATAGCGATCGCATGTTAAATTGTAGATCTAAAGGGCATAATTTAATCGACCGATCATGTGACCTTAGATAACCTTATTGTATGATATTGATTATACCCTTACCCCTGAATAATAATCCTAGTGAACCTGAGACCCTAGACTTTTAATCTTATTGTTTTCAACCTTTTATTGTTATTCTTTGCTATTAGTTTAGAAACACAAACAAAAAAACCCCGAAATTGTTACTATAGAGACAAACCTAGTTTAACAGATTAGAATACTACCGCCTCCCTTTGGATTCGATAACTTACTTACCGCTGACTATTAGTTAGTTGTGAATTAGGATTAATTTGATTAAGGTGACATGACTTTACCCTTATCAGAAGTTTCGTCGATAGCCTCTCCCCCTTGTCTCCGATGTAAATCGAAGACAAGAACCACCACAACAAAAGCCGAGTCCTCTGCTCAGCTGTACAAGGATGAGGAGCCACCATCTCTCCACCTATCCTCACTCTCGTCGGAGTCCTACCAGCAAAGTAGTCTCTAACGTAAGAGCTCGGTACCAACCCAGGTATAGCAGCCGCCCCTGCCGGCAGGTTCCAACCTACCAGCTGTGTCGCCTCCTCCGAGTCGACCCTCATGGCCACCGACGTCACTCCAAGCTCTCCTCAACACACGGCAATACGGAAATAATGCCTTAATCCTCTAAAGTGACTCCGACCTCCCCAAAAGGCATATGGAAAGTCGAAGTCGTATCCTAGTAAGGATCCAAGAAGGCTCGAATCAGGCAAAGGTTAGCCTGAATCTTCATCGCCCTGATCGACCTCCAGGCTCGGACCAGCTCTCCAAAGGCTCTTCCCCCAATGAGGGTCTTCTCTTCCTCGGTCAGCTTCTCGTACGCCTCCATCATGGTCGTGTAGCCAGAGAAGGACCTCATGTTCCCAGCGTCCTACTGTTTGAATCAAGAAAATCAAGCTAGCATTTCATATTTCGAAAAAAGTGGCAATCGGATATGGAAAATGACAAGCAAACACAAAGGCTTAGCATGCTCCGCGCCGATCTGTAAGGCAGGTGGCACTCCATTGCTCAAATGACATGTCTACCATCCCATCTCGCAGCCCACTCAGGTGTACCCGCCATATGGTGTCGACCTCGACCCGTGGTAATCCTCCTCGGAACCTCGTCCTCAGCCATCCCGGCCTCCTGCGCCACCTCCGCTGGTGTATCTTCTCCCACAAGGGAAGAAGAAGGCTCAAGATATATGTCCACGGGAACTCTCCCTGACGTAGAAGGAATGTCTGCAAATTTCAAACGTGTCAAACGGTTCAAGTAAATCCTCATCGGTTTCAAACAATGACAAGCATACTTTTAAAAGTGTTTCAAGTCATTTTCAAGATGCTTTCTGGTCATCTTTGACCATTCTTTCGAAAACCCGACTACACATGTAGGGTAGGGGTAAACTCAAGTCCAAGTTCAAAGCCTAATTTTGAGTTTGAGTCGAAAATTCGACAGCATTTCGCCATAATAGCGGTTATACCCCAAATAAGCGTCCTGCAGAGACCGTCGCAAATTGAAAATCTAATGCTACAATACATTCACCCGCTACACAAGGGTTCCATAACACCAAGTTTCATCCAAAATGAGCTACCCTAAAGGGTTTTTCAAAGCGGTTTTTGATTCAGTGAGTATCCGTCTCATTTGTTCAAAACTCGACGAAAATGAAAAACGACTAGATGGCTATGTTCTTAACAAGATCAGTTGTTCATTCCTAATGTCAAATTCTACCATACAAAGCTTAAATAGGCGTTTGTCCTAATTTTTGAGCTATTTGGGGGAAGGAAACCCAAGTTTTCAATACAAAATCGATCAAACATAAGCGATTAAAGCGAGATTGGAACGCATACCTTGGTTTGTCAAAGCTTATGGACCAATTTGAACAAGATTTCAACAAGTTTGGTTGAGTTTCAAGAGAATGCTTCGGGTTTTTGTGATTTCGGATGAATAGAAATGATCCGTCTGTTCGCGTCTTTTATCAGACAGGGAGAAGCTCGGGAAGAAACGTACCAATAGCTGTGCCTCTTCCAAAGGTCGCAGCTCTTGCTGCGCCCTTTCCCCAACGATGTTTCGCCTAAATTCGAAAGTTGGTTAGAAGTTCGTTACTTGTGGGCCCAAGTCTTATGCGCCTCTTCTCCAACTTCTATTGTTTCATACTTTGTATCTTTTTAAAGACCCGTGCCTCGGCAGACTTCGGAACCGTCATGTCACCTCAGCAGAGACCCATTTTTACGGATATACAATCCGTGGGCCCAATTTTTTTATCCTCAAGTATTTTGTTCGCCACATCCGAGAAAATTTTCTGAACAATTCAATCCTGACATAATCTTCCACATATCAAGTTTCAACATGTGTTTCCCCAACGAGAGTTCGCGTGAAGACAGAGACAGGCAGATTCTCACATCCAGCGCCTGGCGAGCCTCATTATGCACCCCACATCCAGCGGCTGGCGAGCCTTATTACGCACCTTACCCCCAGCGGCTGACGAGCCTCATTACATATGCCTTTCAGATGGTTGGCGAGCCTCATGACGCAACCTCAGGTCTAAGTAAGAAGATGCTATGGTATGACTCCTTCTTATGGCTGGCGAGCTTTCGTACGTAGTCTAATGGACTTTAAACGACCCTCCCCGACAGTCGACATACTTTAAAATATTCCCGACGACATGTCCTTGGTTCAGACCCCTTGAACCGCCTCGCGTCGCCAGAGTCGTCATGTTGTAATCTTCGATTGACCTGATGGCTATATTTTGACTTTTGCCTTGTCCAAGCCTCAGTCAAAGTGAGGGCTCTGTAGATACCTCGAATCTACACATTTCGCCAACCACTCAATGATGATTGGGCCACTTGTTTGATATGAGCAACGATTTGTGACAATTTGTAAGTTTATCGTCAAGTGATAGCTCAAACAGTTGTGTCTATCCCTTGGTCGTCATCTACGTACCGATACATTCGTTTTGACAGTCATTAGAATCATTTTGAAGTCTGGGTCAAAAACCAATTCATTTTCTATAAACCGTCTTTTAAAACCGTGTCTGAACGCTCGGGAATAACCCGGATATTTTATTGTTTCAAAACTTATCCTTTTTGGTAAAATATATCCGTATTTTATTGAAGAGTATTCGAGATCTACCGCAATTCCTACAAAAAATACGCCGAAATCTTTTATTTATGGTAGGTAACTGCTTGGGAAATGACGTAGCAGGTACTGCGCCTCTTCCAAAGGTCGCAATTCCTACTGTGCCTCTTCCCCAGCTCGTTTTACCTGTTTCCGGAACATTTTCTAGATTTCTTTCTGTGTTCAAGTTATTCCATAACTCTTTGGATTTCTCCCTATATAACGAGAGGTTCCGCCCCTTTTTTTCAAAGGCACGCGAGTGTTCCGCCCCTTTTTTTCTTTCTCTTTGCATTCTAGACATTGCTCTAAGAATTTTGACAACTACGTGTTTGATCAATCGACAACGTAAGCTCAGATACCTGTCACGTTATTGCATTGAACTACCAATTTGACCAACTCAACAATAATCAATTTTAATCAACTTTAGTTAATCGATCGTTCCTCTTACGTGTAACACCCGCAAATAAACCCTATTTTAATAGTAAAAATCTTTTACGGATACTTTTCAGCGAAATTTAGTTTTAATTTAGAATTAAATTTCCCGAGTCGAATTTAGAATTTCCGAGTTCATATTTGGATTTTACGCGAGATTTCAAGTGAATCCTGTCTTAAGTCGTCTTTGACTTTTCTTGACTTTTTCCACTAACTCTCCTCATATTCACCCTAACCTAATTTCACTCACACAACTCAACTCTTCCTTCCTCTCTAAGAAAACCCAAAGAAACCTAGCTTCCATTTTTGATCCGTCTTATAATCGTCATAACTCTTTCATTTCTCGTTCAACTTCACGTAAGTTCGTCTTATTCTTTCCCTCTTATCTTCCTCTATCCGTATTGATAATAAAATTACCGTCTTTCTCGCTTTTCAAACTTTCCGTCTTTCTCAAGGTGAAGTATATTCATCTTTTATTAACTATTTGTAGGTGGTGACCTTCAAGATCCCGACAAAGACAACTTCTTGATTGAAGAAGACCTTGACGCGGAGTGAAGACGCAATAAGGTAACGGTGAAGGGTTACTCGATATCATTTACGTGTTTTACGTTTTTTCTATGTTAGGAATCGTATTTAGAATATGATTGGTAAGCTTATAAATTGTGTTGATGATGGTACATGTTGTTTGTTGAAAATTCATATGAGAATTGATGATTTATGATAATAATCGATAATTGTTAAATGTTAATCCTTGGTGAAATGATGATTTTCGAGTGAAGTTGACCCCAGCCGGCCAACCGGCAGCCGTTCAGCCTGCCGGCTGGGGCAGTGGCTGTATAATTTTGTGTGTTACGTGATATTTGATGCATGAAGTTGATCTCAGCCGGCCGACCGGCAGCCGGTCAGCCGACCGGCTGAGACACATCTCACTTTGCCTTGGTTTTTCTCATGTACCTTTGGTCCCAGCCGGGTAGCCGGCAGCCGGTCCCCTTGACCGGCTGGGACACACTGTATTTTCATGTTGGTTTTCGTATGATGATTGGTACCAGCCGGGTGGCCGGCAGCCGGTCCACCTGACCGGCTGGCACCTGCTGGAAGGTGTTTGTATTTTTTGTTTACGATTTCATTTATAATATTTCCGATGGTTCATTTATCGTATGAATTTACGTAATGACTTTAAATATTAATTTTTCGAATATATGATATTTCATTCGCTTGTATCGCATGTTTTGTGATGGTTTTTGGTATCTCCCACTTTGAGTCGGTTTTTACAAATGTTACGGTTTGAGCACTATTTTGTTATGTGCTTTGTACTCTCATTCCCTTGGCTACCTCCACGTTCGTAAGGCTGGAATGTCGGAACGGGGATGTATCCTACTGCTTAATTGCATGTGTTAGTGGGCATACGACGACGTTGTTGGGAGGCGAACGCATTGCGTTGATCGACCCGGCCGTCAAATGTTGTGTACTTGCGAGGTGGTGTTATTTACATGTAGTGTACCGCTTGTTGTGAGGCTTGTGCTCTTTTCCGCCTCTTTCGTGAATTATCGACCGAATTTGGGGTACTCGGCTTCTATGATTGACCAAGTCTTGGATGCGAAACGTCATCGCTTGTCGAATCGGAAAACGTTTATTCCGAGAGTCTGGCCAGGTTTAGACTAGGAACCGTATTATTATCGTCGTCTTACCAGGAGGAAATTAGTCTACATATACGAAATGTCATCGTGTATGCGTTCAGGGAAATGCTTATGCACTGAAACTATTCAGAAAGGCAACTAAACAATGACAATTGAACTATGGTTAAGACACTTTGCAAATACTCTGTTTCTGTATGGACTGGTTGTTAAAGAACAAGGATAGGACCTTAACCAAAGCACAAAGCCAATGATTGAGGGTTGAACTTTGATCCCAGCACACAGCTAAGGACCTAAGCTCACTTCCAAGCACAAAGCAAAGGAAGTTGTCTCAAGCACACACCCAAGAGATGTTAACAGAAACAAGGTTTCAGTTTTTTTATGTTTTACTTCAAATCTGTCTTTCATTCATTAGGAAATGGCCTTATATAGGCAAGGAGATTACATCCTACTCGTTCAATACATCCTAGGGCCACAATTGGCTTGCAAAAGAAACAGAAATAACAGCTACATTGTTCAGCATAAAGCAATAAAGTAGAAAAGCAATTCTAATGGGACAATCTGCCTTAATTGGTTTGTTTAGGTTGAAACTGGTGGAGGAGTGGACTTCTAGGCTTGATTCTTGAGCTCAAATGAAGTGAGATGGATGCCAAAGGTTCTGCTAAAAGACCCTCGAGCTTGTTTGATCAAAACAGGAAAGTTTGATAGTGACATGTTAACTACTGCAAAAAGGGCTGACATTTGGATAGTTTGAAGTTGTCCCTAGACTAACTTTTTGTGTGTGCATTTCCTGGAAGAGAAGTCCGGGGCAAAGTTGTAGAGGACCTTCCCAAGGACTAAGGTTGATGGTTGGTTAGGCTTGTTTGAATGTGTGGGACCCCCATGGACCCTGGTTAGAAAGACTGTGATAGGCTGTTTTTGGCTGAGGGCTGTTTTTGTTGTGTTGGGTTTGTTGGGCTGTTGGCTGTGTCTTGTTGTGGTTTAGTCTTGGGAAGTGGATGGCTAGGCTTTGTTCTGGTTGGTGTGGTGTTGTCTTAGCAGGCTTGAAGTGGTTGTGGCTTGGACTGAATATGACATTGTCATAACTGGTCATGGTGTTGTCTGAATGGATGTTGTTGTCTTGAATGGTGTTGTTGTCTTGATGTTGAGTCTTGTCTTGAGCTTGTGTCTTGTCTAGGTCACATACTCCTGTTGCAACCTCCCCTTCTTGAAAAGGATTTGCCCTCAAATCTTCCTCACCTTCATCATCTGATTCACCATGCTAGGGGCTCAGGTCTCCAACATTGAAAGTACCATGTACACCATAGCTTCCTGGTAGATCCACCTTGTAAGCATTTGTGTCTATCTTCTCCAATATCTCAAATGGTCCATCAACTCTTGGCATGAGCTTGTTTCTCCTCTTGTCTGGAAATCTCTCTTTTCTTAAATGCAACCATACAAGATCCCCTGCCTTGAATTCCCTTGCTTTCTTAGGCCCTTTGGACCTAGCCTTGTACAGCTCATTGGACCTTTCAATCTGCTTCTTGACTTGCTCATGAATCTGTATCATTTGCTCAACTCTTTTCTTTGCATCATAGCTTGCTTTGCTTCCTTTGATTGGTGCTAGGTCTGTAGGCATGAGAGGATTAGTTCCATAAACTGTTTCAAAAGGACTTTTACCTGTGCTGCTGGAGGGAGCTCTGTTGAAGGCAAAATCAGCTTGTGCTAGCCTGAGGTCCCAATCTTTTAATGACTTAGAAACAATGCTCCTTAAGATCTTTCCTAGTGTCCTGTTAGTGACTTCTGTCTGCCCATCAGTTTGGGGATGGTGAGAAGTTCTAAACAAGAGCCTGGTCTTCAATAGCTTCCACAAGGTTCTCCAGATGTGACTCATGAACTTTGTGTCTCTATCTGAAACAATGCTTCTAGGGACTCCATGTAACTTGACAACCTCCCTGAAGTATAGTTCAGCTACTCCCAAAGCATCCTCAGTCTTCTTACAAGCAATGAAATGTGCCATCTTGCTGAAGCTATCTACAACCACCATGATTGAATCCTTGCCCCTTTGAGTTCTTGGTAAGGCTATAATGAAGTCCATACTGAGGTCTTCCCATGGCTTGTTTGGTATTGGAAGTGGTGTGCAGGGGCCTGCTTGAAAGTGTGCTTTGGCTAGTTGACAAGATCTGCACCTCTTGAGGGCATCTTGCACATCACTGAGCATCTTAGGCCAATAGAACTGATCTTGCAATATGTCATAGGTCTTCTGCACCCCAAAGTGACCAGCAAGGCCATTGGAGTGAACCTCTTTGACCAGTAGCCCCCTATAAGGTCCTTTAGGCACACATAGTTTGTTTCCATAGAACAAGTAGCCTTCCTGAGCTGTGTACCTGCTCCCTTTCTTGACTTGCCCTTCCTGATACACCTCCCATTCATGCTTGAAGTCTGGGTCTTCTTGATAGAGCTCTTTCATAAATTCAAATCCCAACACCCTTTGCTCCATGAAGGTTAACATCACAGATCTTCTAGACAATGCATCAGCTACAACATTGTTCTTACCCTCTATGTACTTGCTGGAGAATGACAAGGATTGCAAGAATTCTACCCACTTGGCATGCCTGGGGTTGAGTTTATGCTGTCCATTGATGTATTTGAGAGCCTCATGATCAGAATGAAGCACAAAAGGCTTAGGCTTCAAGTAGTGTCCCGAGTGGTTCAATGCTCTCACAATGGCATAGAATTCTTTGTCATATGTGGAGTAATTAAGCTTGGCTCCATTTAGTTTCTCACTGAAGTATGCAACTGGTTTCTTCTCTTGAGTAAGCACAACTCCTATGCCAAGGCCACTGGCATCACACTCTACCTCAAAGAGTTTGTTAAAATCTGGTAGAACCAATATTGGAGATTTACATAGTAGCTCTTTGATCAGATTGAAAGACTTTTCAGCCTTCTCATTCCACTTGAACTCTCCCTTCTTCATGCACTCAGTAATAGGGGCCATGATTGAACTAAACCCTTGTATGAACCTCCTATAGAAGGATGCTAACCCATGAAAACTTCTAACATCGGTAACAATTTGAGGAAGGGGCCATTCCTTGATTGCTTGCACCTTCTCAGGATCAACTGCTACTCCTTTCTTAGAGATGATGAACCCAAGGAAGTAAACCTCAGGCTGCATGAAGGTGCACTTCTCTAGTTTGCCATACAACTTGTTCTCTCTTAAAACCTCAAACAACAACTTCAGATGCTGCAAATGTTCTCCCCTAGTTGAACATTCATAGAGCCCATGTTTAGTCTTGAAAGTTGTCTTCCATTCATCCCGTGCTCTTATCCTCACTTGGTGATAGCCCTGCCTCAGATCAATCTTAGTGAATACTTGAGCCCCACTTAACTCATCCAGAATATCATTAAGTCTAGGTATGGGGAACCTATACTTGATGGTAATGTTGTTGATGGCCCTACTGTCAATGCACATACGCCAAGTCCTATCCTTCTTTGGCACAAGCAAGGCTGGTACAGCACAAGGACTGAGGGATTCTCGGACATAGCCCTTGTTGAGCAGTTCACCTACTTGAAGTTGGAGCTCTTGTGTAGCCTTAGGATCACTCCTGTAAGCTGGCTTGTTGGGTAGGATAGCTCCAGGCACTAGGTCAATGTGGTGTTCTATTCCTCTAAGTGGTGGCAGTCCACTAGGGAGCTCAGTAGGAAAGACATCACCATAACTTTCTAGGATATGCTTGACCTCTTCAGGGATATCAATGATGCTCATCCCAGTCTCCTTGGCAAGTAATATGTATACAGGTTGTAGCTCACTTAACTCTTGTGCTAGTTCTGATTCACTTATCAACATGACTTCCTTGGAAGCCTCACTCATGGGGTTTGGGTTGATCTTTAAAGCAGGTGGTAGAGGTGCCAGGGTGATTTTCTTCTTCCCATACTTAAAAGTGTAGGTGTTGTCCCTCCCATAGTGTATGGCATCCCTATCAAACTCCCATGGCCTTCCAAGCAAAAGGTGACATGCATCCATAGGTAGAACATCACAAAGACTCTCATCCACATACCCTTTACCAATTGAGAAAGGCACAACACATTGTTTATCCACCTTGATCTCAGCCCCTTTGTTTAGCCATCTGAGTTTGTAAGGTAGGGGGTGGTCTTTGGTGGGTAGAGCTAGCTTGTCTATCAGTGTTTTGGAGGCCACATTAGTGCAGCTTCCCCCATCAATAATGAGGTTACATACTCTACCCTTGATGGTACATCTGGTCCTAAAGATCTGGTGTCTTTGATCCTCTTCCAAAGGTTGGGGTTGAGTATGCATTACCCTCCATGTTACCAAACTTAACCCTGCATCAGGCTCTATCAACTCCTCACTAGCCTCTACCTCAGGCTCTTCCAACTCATCATCACAGACCAACACTTCATCATCTCCCCAATGGATTACTTCTAGGGTGCTCAGAGCCCTTTTAGATGGACATTCTCTAGCAAAATGTCCATACCCTTGACATTGAAAGCACTTTTTGAGAGGGGTAGTCTTCCTTTGGCCTGCCTCAACAGCCTTGCCTTTATCAAGGTTGAAAGGGGTCTTAACAGGAACCACAGGTTCTCCTATCTTGACTCCTACAAAAGGTTTGAAGGTGGGGGTTCTAGCAGGTGTCTTAGAAGCACTGGCCTTTCCTTTTCCCAACTTTTCTACCCTCAAAGACAAGTTGACAGCTTCCTCAAAGGAGTATATATTTTGTAGCCTGACTTTACTAGCTATCCTTTCATCCAACCCCTCTAAGAACCTTGCTATCTTTTGTTCAGATTTCTCAACAACCTCACATTGCAAAGTAAGTTGTTCAAAGTCTCTTAGGTAGGACTCTACAGGTCTTTGGTCTTGCTTTAGGTGAGTAAGTTTAATGAACATGTCCTGAGTGTAGTCCCTAGAGACAAACTTAGCTCTCATTTTCTTTTTCAGTTTGAGCCATGACTTTACAGGTTCTTTCCCTTCCCTAACCCTCAAGGTTTTCATGTTTTCATACCACAGTGAGGCATAGCCTTTTAGTTTCATGATAGCAACCTTAAAAGCCTTTCTATCAGTGTATCCTTTAAACTCAAAGACTCTTTCTACATACCTTAGCCAATCTAAGAAATCATCAGGGTTCAAGCTACCTAGAAAGTCAGGGATCTCTACCTTGATGTCTTTGTCTTGGTGTCTGAGAAGACTGTGATCTGAGCCATCTGAATCTGACATTTCAAACTGATCTACAGGTTGTCTCCTCCTTCCTCCACCTTGTGGGAAAGGTGCTCCTCTTCCTCGACCTCTGCCTCCCCTTGTATCATTGTTCTGTTGGCCCTCAAGGAGTTCATTGACAGATCTAGAGACCTCCATTACAGTTCTGACAAGACCTTGAACTGTGTTTTCAAGACCTGTGATTCTCTCTTCACTCATGGTTGTATTTTGTGTTTTTAATGTAGTTAGGTAGATGAACTCACAAACCAAAGCTCTGATAACCAATTTGCACTGAAACTATTCAGAAAGACAACTAAACAATGACAAATTGAACTATGGTTAAGACACTTTGCAAATACTCTGTTTCTGTATGGACTGGTTGTTAAAGAACAAGGATAGGACCTTAACCAAAGCACAAAGCCAATGATTGAGGGTTGAACTTTGATCCCAGCACACAGCTAAGGACCTAAGCTCACTTCCAAGCACAAAGCAAAGGAAGTTGTCTCAAGCACACAGCCAAGAGATGTTAACAGAAACAAGGTTTCAGTTTTTTGTGTTTTACTTCAAATCTGTCTTTCATTCATTAGGAAATGGCCTTATATAGGCAAGGAGATTACATCCTACTCGTTCAATACATCCTAGGGCCACAATTGGCTTGCAAAAGAAACAGAAATAACAGCTACATTGTTCAGCATAAAGCAATAAAGTAGAAAAGCAATTCTAATGGGACAATCTGCCTTAATTGGTTTGTTTAGGTTGAAACTGGTGGAGGAGTGGACTTCTAGGCTTGATTCTTGAGCTCAAATGAAGTGAGATGGATGCCAAAGGTTCTGCTAAAAGACCCTCGAGCTTGTTTGATCAAAACAGGAAAGTTTGATAGTGACATGTTAACTACTGCAAAAAGGGCTGACATTTGGATAGTTTGAAGTTGTCCCTAGACTAACTTTTTGTGTGTGCATTTCCTGGAAGAGAAGTCCTGGGCAAAGTTGTAGAGGACCTTCCCAAGGACTAAGGTTGATGGTTGGTTAGGCTTGTTTGAATGTGTGGGACCCCCATGGACCCTGTTTAGAAAGACTGTGATAGGCTGTTTTTGGCTGAGGGCTGTTTTTGTTGTGTTGGGTTTGTTGGGTTGTTGGCTGTGTCTTGTTGTGGCTTAGTCTTGGGAAGTGGATGGCTAGGCTTTGTTCTGGTTGGTGTGGTGTTGTCTTAGCAGGCTTGAAGTGGTTGTGGCTTGGACTGAATAGGACATTGTCATAACTGGTCATGGTGTTGTCTGAATGGATGTTGTTGTCTTGAATGGTGTTGTTGTCTTGATGTTGAGTCTTGTCTTGAGCTTGTGTCTTGTCTAGGTCACATACTCCTGTTGCAGCTTATCTTGTGGATGCCTTTTAATCATACTTGCCAGGTACACGGTGCTAGTGCGTTTCATTTACCGTGAGAGATGTCGTCATTGTGTCGTTATGTTTGGATGAATGATTATATGATTGATCATTGGATGACTTGGCATGGTTTGTTTGTCGAGTCTCAATCTTATCAAATTTATACAGTTAACGGTGAGATGTAAGCCCTAGTGAGCGTATTCGGTTGCCTAAGAGTGTCTTCCCCGAGTCTTTGTATAACATGATGGATTCGGACTTGTATCTCATATGCACTTATTATTATATATTGAATTGCCTATTTAACCTTATCGTATTTCACATGTATATCTATATATGCATGCTTCTACTTTTGTATTTCCTTTTATGTACGTTTAATGTGATATGGCTGGGAGAACCCAGAGTTACTCCCAACTGATTGTGGCGTTCATGTTTTTCATGGATGAACAGGTTGCTTGCATGGATGGCTTTTGCTTTTGATATTTTGGGTTCGGCTGTGAGCTAGCGGGCGTTGTCCCTGGATGAAACACCTCTAGACGTTATTTAGCTTGTTAGCTAATCACTTTTTCTTTGATAACATTTGGAGAGACTACGTCTCTTGTTGTAGTATATTTCGTACTTTGGTTTGTAATATTTGACACACCTCGTATTTTCTATCTTGCATGTTTAAAGGTTTTTAAAATACCGTATTTCTGCTAATTAAATCACATGCTTGTATGTTTTTATTTCCGCATTTGCGAGGGTTGTCACATTACGAGGGCACTTTCTTTACATTCGAGTCGAGCTGTCGATAAATCGATAACTTTAGTTCATATCACGTTTCATCAACATGTAAGTTTGAGGGTTTTTAATCCCATATTTTTTTTATTGTACTTTGTTTTAATTAATGTAAGATTCATGTTGGAAGCATTCTAAAACCCTTTTCAAACCTTTTCTTTCATTATTTATTTAGTCATCTATCAAGTTTTTGACTTTAGACGTTAGATTTGTTCATATTTAATCTCTAGAATCGTCTTTGATATAATTAGTATAATTTAATCTGTTAAATCACTTAAATTCGACTTGTAGATCATTAATAAACAGTAAATCACCAACGAACACTAACTGTTTGCGATCCTGGCTTCACAGCCAAAACCCAACTCAGGAACAGGCGCACAGAGTGCTGCGCCTCTTCCAGAGGACGCACCTCTTGCTGCGCCTTTTCCGGGCTGGTTTCTGTCTCTGAACTTCCTGATTCGCTTTGACATAGCTTAATTAGGTAATTAACTGACTAATATTCTTATTATTACTTCTAATCTGATTTCGTTTAGTTTTATTAAATCTTTTCTTTCTTTCGATTAATCTTTCAAGCATATTTCCGACATACATCCCATGTTCGTTGTAATCAATTGTAATATTTCTTTTATAGTTCTATTTAAACATTGTATGATTAAATTACTTGTGTTCTCACATGCAATTAATCCTAAATCCTACTTCAACATAATTAAATGCTAAACTACATGTCAACCGACTAGTCTAAGTTCACATGTTAGGATTAAAACGTGGATGTTGCATTGCATGATTATAACCGACAACACATCGATAACAGAAGAGTTTCCCTAATAATTAGTAGAGGCCGCTATCGAGGCGGGCGGGATTAGGTGTTCGATCAAAAGAACTTCCTAATACGTACCCTCACCCCTTACTCCAGATCTCTATGAACATCCGTGTTCATTGTCATCCACGAGAGTCATTCTAGACATAGAATGCTAAGGGTAACGAGTTCTTAGTGTTCATGCCATTCCTTTGTGTCTTGACATGAAATAAATTATTCGAACGGTTCCAACTTCCCACAAAAGTTGGCGGCGACTCCACAAATGACCGTTTTCACGCTTCTCCCTCGTTTCTTCAGCCGTGGTACCCTGTACACCACAGTTTTGGAAAGGATTGCGAAACCTGTGTATCACATATGGCTGGGAGAACCCCGGGTTACTCCCCACTGACTGTGGCATTCATTTTTAAAGAATGAACAGGTTGCATGTTTGTGTTTGCATGAGGTTGTGACGAGTGAGCTCTGATCTCGAGCGTTGTACTTACAGCGATTCACGCTTAGCGTTATAGTTTTTAGTAGTTTTATTATCTTACTTGTATTTACCAAGGGATCGGGATCCCTTGCATTTATTTAAGTTATATTTTGTATAAAAAGATTTATTAAACTAGGTCTTGGTTTTATCATTTAGTGACATTCGCGGGTTTGCTTATAAAGGTTTTACAATCTCGTATTTCCGCTGCAAACGATTTGTTTTCATTATTGTGAAATCGCGGGGTGTCACAGCCTCAATCTTACCTGGATCAACCTCTGGTACACGGCGGGACCACGGAACAGAACAAGCGTAGTGATTCGCATTTGTGGAGTCGCCACCAACTTTTATGAAAAATTGGAACCGTTCGAATAGTTTACGCCATGTCAAGGCACAAAGTAATGACATGAACACTAAGAACTCCTTACCCTTAGCATTCTATGTCTAGAATGACTCTCGAGGATGCCAATGAACACGGATGTTCACAGAGATCTGGAGTAAGGTGTAACACCCGCAAATGTACCCTATTTTTCTAGTAAAAATATTTTACGGACACTTTTCAGCGAAATTTAGTTTTAATTTAGAATTTAATTTTCCGAGTCGAATTTAGAATTTCCGAGTTCGTATTTGGAATTTCCGCGAGATTCCATGTGAATCCCGTCTTAAGGCGACTTTGACTTTTTCTTGACTTTTTCACTTACTCACCCTACATATACTCCCTCATACTACTCCTAACCTAATTCATACTCACACAAACACAATTCAACTTTTCTTCTTCCTTAAGAAATCTCAAACCCTTGCCTACATCTTTGATCCAATCTTTGAATCATCGTATCTCATTCATTTCTTGCTCAAATTCACGTAAGTTCGTCTTATTCTTCCCCTCTCATCTTCCTCTATCCGTATTGGTAATAAAATTACCGTCTTTCTCGCTTTTTAAATTATCCGTCTTTCTCAAGGTGAATGATATTCATCTTTTATTATCTAATTGTATGTAGGTGGAGACTAGGAAGGTTTAGAAATCGATTAAAGACGTGAAAAGGTAACGGTGAAGGGTTACTCGATATCATTTACGTGTTTTATGTGTTTTCTAGGCTAGTAATCGTATTTAGATTATGGTTAGTATGCTTAGGACATGTGATGTTGTTGTTGGTTGTTGGTTGTTGGTTGTTGTTAGTTGTTAATTGATATGAGAATTGATGGTTTGTGATGATAAATGAGGATTTTTGGTTGATAACATGTTGGGATTTGTTTGTGCCTGAATCCCGTGTAGGACGCTGGCTGCGTCGTGGGACGCAGGCTGCGTCGTGCGTCGTGGGACGCAGGCTGCGTCGTAGGACGCAGGCTGCGTCGTGGGGCGCAGTCTGCGTTGCGCGCAGCCGACTGCAGTTTTCCTGCATTGACCCCTTTTCATAAAATGAGCATATCTCCTTCGTTACTTGCTTTTTTTGGGCTTGTGACTTCGCGTTGGAACCGTAAGAGGATAAGCTATCCCCTCCATTTTGAATTTCTGCATTTTCATGTCTAGAACTCTAGTTATGATCGTTTGAAGTGGACCCTTGTTTTCGTTGGTTTCCAAACAACGTTGTTTTGGAGAGGTGATCTATGTTTTTATTCATTATGCTTCATAACTCGCTCTAATGCTTATGTATCATGTATTGATGTTTTGTGACGGTTTTTGGTATGTCCCACTTTGAGTTGGTTTTTACAAATGATACGGTTTGAGCACTATTTTGTTATGTGCTTTGTACTCTCATTCCCTTGGCTACCTCCACGTTCGTAAGGCTGGAAGGTCGGAACGGGGATGTATCCTACTGCTTAATTGCATGTGTTAGTGGGCATACGACGACGTTGTTGGGAGGCGAACGCTTTGCGTTAATCGACCCGGCCGTCAAATGTTGTGTACTTGCGAGGTGGTGTTATTTGCATGTAGCGTACCGCTTGTTATGCTCTTTTCCGCCTCTTTCGTGAATTGATCTACCGAATTTGGGGTACTCGGCGTTTATTGATTGACCGAGTCTTGGATGCGAAACGCTTTATCGCATGTCGAATCGGAAAATGTGATTCCGAGAATCTGGCCAGGTTTAGATTAGGAGCCGTTTTATTATTGTTCCTACCAGGAGGAAATTAGTCTACATATACGAAATGTAGCATCGTGTATGCGTTCAGGGAAATGCTTTATCCCGTGGATGCCTTTTAATCATACTTGCCATGTACACGGTGCTAGTGCGTTTTATTTACCGTGAGAGATGTCGTCTTTGTGTCGTTGTCTTTGAATGCGTGATTTCATGATTGTATTCATGGTCATTGCATGACTTGGCATCGTCAATGTATTGGTTCGTGAATGGATGATAATATGTTGGACTTATTGTGATCATCGCATGACTTGGCATGGTTTGTTTGTCGAGTCTCAATCTTATCAAACTTATACCGCTAACGGTGAGATGTAAGCCCTAGTGAGCGTATTCGGTTGCCTAAGAGTGTCTTCCTTGAGTCTTTGTATAACATGACGGATTCGGACTTGTACCTCTTATGCTCTTATCAATATATATTGAATGGCCTATCTATTCTTATCGTATCTCACATGTATACCTATATGTATGCATGCTCTACTTTTGTATTTCCTTCTATGTACGTTTAATGTGATATGGCTGGGAGAACCCGGAGTTACTCCCCACTGATTGTGGCGTTCATGTTTTTCATGAATGAACAGGTTGCTTGCATGGATGGCTTTTTGCTTTGACTATTTTGGGTTCGGGTGTGAGCTAGCGGGCGTTGTCCCTGGAAGTTTCACCTCTAGACGATTTTAGCTAGTTTTGCTAAACACTTGTTCTTTGCTAACATTTGAAGAGACTCCGTCTCTTTTTGTTGTATTTCCGTACTTAGTTTGTAATATTTTGACATTCCTCGTTTTATTTAACTTGCATGTATAAAAGTTTTTAGAACTACCTATTTCCGCTTTATAATTCACATGCTTGCATGTTTTATATTTCCGCATTCGCGAGGGTTGTCACATGGGATGGGTACGAGCTCGATATGACTCGTTGGTATTGGTCGATGAGTGATGTTTGAATGCATTACATCATGTTCAGCTCTATCAATAGAGAATAGAAATGAGATTTAACAAAGAGGTGAAGCCCCGCAGTATTAAAGAAGCTGACTTGGTGCTCAAGTCCGTTCGTGCATTGCTACCTCTAGACACGAGGGGTAAATTTAAACAAAATTAGACAGGCCCTTATTTGGTGAAAAAGAGTGTAACACCCTCATTTAACCAGGAGCCCCAGTTAAATAAGGTTGTTACCATCATGGTAACCCGAGGTAGTACATATTAAAATATAATAGCATGCGTACTTTAATTTAAATATCTTAATCAAAGTTACCTAATCCAAGACCGTCTTACAAATCAACTATCAAAGTTACCAGCATGGATTAAATTACACCAATTTCCTTTAAAATTCTGGGCCTATCCAGCAGCCTTCTACTGAGGTGGGCATCATAGGCAATACTGAAACTCCTCGGGCTGCAGAGTTCGCTCCTGTAATCAGAGTAGCTGGGGAAAAAACAAACACATGCACATAAACTGATAAAGATGAACAGATAGGACAACATACCTGAAGGTATAGTAATGCCAGTTTTGGGGCTCTATCCTTTATGGAGGTGTTAAATTGGTCTGAATCATCAATAAGGGCATTGGGGAAAGGTAATGGGGTTCCTACAACTATTTTGATTGGATAGTATAGGATTATGGAACATAAGGGGAATGAATAAGGTTGGCAAACAAAAGAAAATAAGTTGGTTCCTGAATAATAAAGAAGTAGGCTTGTTTGGGTTACTTGAGATTAAAATAAAAGCTAAGTCTTTTAGCAAGGTTGTAAATAATTTCAATAATGAGAGGAGCATATACACTAACTGTAGCTATCATAAAGCATGCAGAATATGGATCCTATGAAAACCCAATAAATTCAATGTTCAGTTTCTAGACTACTCGGCACAGTATATTCACATGAGGTGGAAGCAAAGAATAATAATGAGAGATTCTACTTAACTATAATCTATGCCTTAAATGGACTCAACGAGAGAATCCCTCTCTGGAATGACCTGAGGAGTCAAGCAGCGAACATCAGAGGACCTTGGGCTGTTGGTGGTGATTTTAACCGTGTTTTAGCAAGGAATGAAAGATTTGGAGGGAATACGAATCCAATTGAAATAGATCACTTCAAGAGTTGCATTAATTATTGTGGCTTCCTTGATATTCAAGCTGTGGGTTCCCTATTCACTTGGAATAACAAACAAGTAGTAGGCTAGAAAGGTTCATGGTGAACAAAGAGTGGACAGATAAGGTTTCTGATCTCTATGCCCATTTCCTCCCCGAGGGATTCTTTTATCACACACCTTGTATTGTTCAAAGCAACCAGTCTTCATATGGTGGAAATAAGAGTTTCAAATATTATAATATGTGGGGAAGATCTGGGAATTTCATACCATGTGTTGACATGGTGTGCAAAAATCAAATTAATGGGACGCCCATGTATCTAGTCACCAGAAAGTTAAAAAACCCTCAAAGAAAGTCTCAGACAATTGAACATAGACAATTTCACTGATATTCAGAATAACACTAATATACTACATATGCATGTTAGGCAGATTCAGGAGGAATTGGGAGTCAATCCTAATAATTCCACTCTGATCTCAGAGGAATTGAGGGCAAAGAAGGACTTCCAGGAGATGATTGTTGCTAAGGATTCATTCCTAGCTCAAAAAGGTAAATTACCCTGGCTTAAAGAAGGCGAGGCTAATACATCAGCTTTTCATAGTGCTGTGAAGAGTAGGTATGTGAGAAATAGAGTGGTCATGATAGAAGACAAAACAGGGAAATAGTGTAGCAATAGTAGTGACATCCAAAATGCATTCCTAGAGTATTACAATGAGCTACTTGGAACTAGTACATTCACTAAAAGTTTTAGAAGCATCATCATTAGACAAGGCAAAAACTTTACTGAAGATCATAGGGATACTCTCCTTGCTCCATGTTGGAGTAGGTGTCCTCCACAATAGTGCGCCACATAATAAATCTTATTAAGGAATATAATTGGGATATTTATTGACTATATATATGATTAGTCAGTTGATTAACGTAAATCAATAACGGTTGGCTGACTAGAGTTTGACGTTATTGTCGTTTGACTGCGGTGATCAACTGATCCCTTTCGGTCACACCTAAAGGATGAAATCCAAATAGTAACTAATTATTTGTATACGATACAGTTAATTAGTACATTACATATATTCGATATGTACGAGAGTTAATTGTTAGAAATTGAGTTAAGAAGTCAAATTCGATTAAACTTATTTTTCAATGTTGTTCTTATTTACACTCTTTAGTCACAAATTGAAAGTGACATTTCAAGTAGAAATAATAATCACATATACTAGAACACTTCACTCTAATGCATGTGATCAAATTAAATAAAATAAGAGTCCATTTTTGGACAAGGTGGTCCGGCCAAATGGTCTATATAATGAACAATTGTTGTTCGTTTTTCTACTACTTCATTTTGTGCAATTTTACACTTCTCTCTAAAATTCTTCCTCTCACTAAAAACTCACATATACTAATATTTCCTAAGTATTACTAGTATAGTAATATATTCTAATATTAGTAGTATAATATCTATCTTATTATCTAGTTAATAATAAGGGTAGATTATTTGGGTTCATCTTGGTGCAACTTAGAGGAGGTCTTCTACTTTGGAGATTACTTGTGTTCATCCATATTTGTAGCTCAAGAACAACAAGAAGGATTTCTTGTTGTCCCCTTATATTTTCCATATCAATGTGAGGAAATTTCTTCTCTTATATAAATGTCTTTATATTTGCATGCATGTTACATAGATCATTAAATACTAAATTAAAAATTAATTAAGCAACTAATTAGAGGAGTCTAATTAAGGTCTATGGACTTTCATGTGGTATCAGAGCCTAGCTTGTAGCATGCATGTTCGTTTTGGACATTTTTATTAAAGTTATAAGATAACTAATAAATCAAAGATTTTGAGTTAAAATACGATTCTGACGAATTTTTTGGTGCATGTATACCTACTGACCTCAAAATGTTTGTGGTCAAATTTCGTGATTTTAGGGATTAATTTGCTATTTATTTTTATTTTTGGCGTTTAAACCAAGTTAACATGCATTTTATGAGTTAAAAGTTAACTAAAAATAGTTGCTTGTTGATTCTGGCCATGAAATTTTAATATGATCTCACATGCATGTCTTACATATTTTATGTAAAATTTAGTGACTTTTACTTATGTATTACATGTTCATTTATTTTTATACGATAAAAGTCGATATTATGAGATTATAATGTTCATAAAATTGAAACGTCCATTTAGGGTCTTGAAATTTTTTTGTACATTTTAAATTCTGATTTTGATACTCTTGGTGAAATTTCATAATTTGTTTCACTGTTTTACTATATCTAATGTTTTTATTTGATAATACCATTAAATACAAAGCTATTTGTTCATAAAATTAATTTAAATTTTTTGAGCAAATGTTTTTTATTTTTAAAGTTCCTGGAATTGTTCCAGAATGTAAAAAAGTTTTGGTTTCAAATTTTATGATGTTTATATTTTATTTTGGTTTTATTTCATAATTGTTATGATTAAACCGTAATATTTAGCAAATGAAATCAAATCGATCTAATTAATGACCAACAAAATTAGTAGTGACTAATTTTGAGTTCTAAATCATTTTATTTAATTAGTTTGAATTTAAATGAGATTTAAATGTTGATATTGATTTTTAATGGTTAAAAATCATTAAATCCCGTAAAATCGAGCTACAATGAGCATGAATGTGTTTAGGGCGATTTTGGCATGAATTTTTCAGCAATTTATTTTATTTATGGTTGAATGAATGAATGTCGATTTATTTAATAATTTATGCAAATTTTGTACCTAGTATGGCCTAGTTATTTTTAATCGTTATTACCCGTAATGTAAGGGAATAACGGTTTGGTTGTAATTTTATTGCGATCTCGTATCGCCGGTTTGTATAATTTAATAATTTTATTTTATAGAATAAATGTATAATAGGAATTTGTATATTTGTATATTTGTAATTATTTTTATGAAGACCGGTGACTCCCTCAAGACGGTGCCATTTTGGAAGGTGTTCCAAGTGAAGAGGCAAGGGACCAAGGAGTTGGTTTCCGAATTTGTAACTATCTAGTTAATTTTGATTAGCTAGGTGGCCATACTAGGATTTTATTGTTGCTTGGTTGCTTGCTTTATTTCCGCTCATGCCAAAATCGTCACACATGCATTTTTATTTACCGTTATTGTCAATTCAACGTTATTCACAATTCACCGACTTAGTTCACTTATAGTGAATTAATAACTAAATTGACAAGATCTCTCACATGTTTAAAAATTGAGATTAGCCTTACCAATTAATAACACCTATGAATCCCGTGTTCATTAGGGCTACCACGCTCGTGGGTCCCTTTTTACCTCGGGTAAGTAGGGTGATACGATCACAAGCTAAAATTGGATTGGACTCAACGAGATAAGCGTTATCTTGGGACTAGGAGATGGATTTAGTTGAAATCCGTCAACCAAGAGTTCTAAGGGTAGAATTAGTCAAGTAATGACTTACCATTTCTAGATAAAAGTAGCATGCGATGACTATTTTTATTTAAAGGTGAGTCTTGGAATCATTTATATAATTTAGTGAGAGGTCATTATATAAATGCTAAACTTGTTAAAATGTTTTTCAAGTAAATTAATAATGAATGTTTATATATTTCTTTTTGTTGTAGTTACCATATTCGCATAATGTCAACATCATCAAACGCTGCAACTTTGGGTAAGGACTCATGGTTGAGATCCGTCATGGACAAGTGTGTCCTGAAAGATGACGGAAGTAACTTCGTTGAATGGGAGTCAACGATAAAGAGTGCCGCGTTATCCGATAACGTGCTTCGCTACTTGGTCGAAGAGCCCCCCACCGAACCCGCGCCTAGATCGTCCGCGGTGGTTCGGGCCGAATATAACCTTTATTTGAAGGTTGCTAATGATGTCAAGAATGTCTTGATTTGGTCAATCTCACCCAAACTCAAACTCCAATTGATATCACTCGATGCATATGCGATATTCACGAGGATCACGTCGATGTTTTCGCAAGCCCCAAATTCTCCAATATGAGGCGGCCTACGAATTCTTTGACACTAAAGCTTCAAAGGTGGCCAAAAGTGGCCCACCACGTGCTCAAATGTTTGAGCACGCAGACACCTTAGAGCGTCTAGGGTGCAAAATTCCGAAGAATTTGGTGGTGGGTAAGATCCTTCATTCACTCTCACCTAAGTTCACCCAATTTAGGGTTAACTATAACATGAATGGCATGGACAAGAGTTTCCATGAACTCCATGCACTCCTCACCCAAGCTGAGAGGGACATGGAGGCTAGTGGGAGTGAACCCAAGGATGTTCTTTCCATGAAAATGAAGAACATGAACCTTGGGGTAAGGAAGGACAAGGGAAAGGGGAAGACTCTTTTCAAGAAGGGAAAGGCCAAGGTCTTTTATAAGGCCAAGCCCAAAGTCAAAAAACACGCGGAGGCGGATTGCTATTATTGTAATGGCAAAGGGCATTGGAAACGCAATTGCCCCAAGTACTTGAAAGACAAGAAAGACGGTTGTGTGACAACGTCAGGTAAAATTCTTTCATCACTCTATATGATAGATATTAACTTTGCTAGTACATCTTCTTGGGTATTTGATACCGGTTGTGGTTCTCACCTTTGTAATCATGTACAGGGGCTAAAGGACGCGCAAGCACTAGCCAAGGGTGACGTGGACCTGCGCATGGGAAATGGAGCTAAGGTAGCCGCAGTTTCCGTGGGCACCTACGTTCAGGTAGTCCAGTTCAGGTAGTCCTGAAAAAAGAGGGACTACAGTGGTAAAAAATGATAAGAATGATTTAATACCAACTAGAGTTGTCACATGATGGCGAATGTGCATTGATTATAGACAATTAAATGTCGCCACAAAAAAAGGTCATTTCCCCCTTTCTTTCATTGATGAAATGCTAGAATGGTTAGTTGCCCATAAATTTTTCTGCTATTTGGATGGATACTCATGGTTCTTTCAGATCCCTATCCACCCAGATGATCAGGAAAAAAACGACTTTTACTTGCCGACATGGTATTTTTGCTTATCGTAGAATGCCATTTGGATTATGTAATGCCCCAGCTACCTTCCAAAGGTGCTTGATGAGGATATTTTCATAGTATATCGAGTCGATAATGGAAGTGTTTATGCACGATTTCAGCGTCTATGGGATTGATTTTAATACATGTTTGACTAACCTTGATAAAGTTTTGCAGAGGTGTATCGAGGTAAACTTGGTTCTAAACTGTGAAAAGTGACATTTCATGGTCAATGACAGAGCACTTAGTTTCTGATAAAGGCAGCCAAGTCGATAAGGCAAAGGTGCAAGTGATAGAGCAATTACCACCTCCCGTCAATGTTAAGGGAGTTAGAAGTTTTCTTGGTCATGCTGGCTTTTATCGCCGGTTCATTAAAGACTTCTCAAAAATTACTAAACAACTTAAACATTTATTGCTCAAGGATGCTCCATTCAATTTTACTAATGAATGTCTTTCTGCTTTTGACAGGTTGAAGCGAGCCTTTATTACAACACCAATTATTCAAGCTCCAGATTTGGAGCTTCCGTTCGAAATCATGTGGGATGCTAGCGATTTCGCAGTTGGTGCGGTACTAGGTCAAAGGAAAGACAAGGCTTTGAGTGCAATTTACTATGCGAGCCGGACTTTGGATAAGGCTCAAGTGAAATATGCTACCACAGAAAAAGAGCTGCTGGCTGTGGGATATGCGTTGGATAACTTTCGATCCTACTTGTTAGGATCGAAAGTTATTATCTATACTGACCATGCAGCGCTGAAGTACCATCTTTCTTAGAAGGAAGTCAATCCGAGACTTCTGCGGTGGATACTCCTTCTCCAGAAGTTTGATTTGGAGATTTGAGATAAGAAGGAAGCTGAGAATTTGGTTGCCGATCACTTATCCCGCATACCATCGCAGGACGAGGGAGATTATTTGCTTATTAATGATTCTTTTCCTGATGATATTTTGATGGCTATTAATACTAATGAGAATCCATGGTATGATGATTATGCTAATTTCATTGTAGGTAATTTACTGCCTCCTGACTTGTCTTATCAGCAAAGGAAGCGTTTCCTTCACAATGTGAGGTAGTACTTTTGGGACGATCCTTATTTATTTAAGGAATGTGTAGACGATCTTTATCGATGGTGTATACCGCAGTGGGAGACCAAGGCAATTCTAGAAGCTTGCCATTCTTGATGTTAATTGGTCACCACGGTCCATCCCGAACCGTGGCTAAGGTACTTCAATCTTGTTTTTGTTGGCCTTCTATGTTTAAAGATGCTAAGGATTTTGAGGTAGCTTGTGATTCATGTCAGCGGACAGGAAATATATGTAAGCGGCATGAGATGCCTCAAGTAGGCATACTAGAGGTCGACGTTTTTTATGTCTGGGGCATTTTCTACCAAGACCCATTCCCGTCTAGCAAAGGTAATAGATATATTCTAGTTGCTGTTGATTATGTATCCAAGTGGGTAGAGGTCGTTGCTTCGGTTCATTGTGATGCAAAGACCGTCATCCAATTGTTTAAGAAGGTAATTTGCCACGCTTTGGTGTCACTCGGGTTGTTATTAGTGATAGAGGTATGCATTTTAAAGAAAAACAATTATGTGCTTTATTTTCTAAATATGGTATTGCACACCGTCGTGGTTTGGGGTACCATCCTCAAACTAGTGGTCAAGTATAGGTTTCCAATCGGGAAATCATAGACATTTTAGCAACAGCTGTCTCTAAATCTCGAAAAGATTGCAGTATGAAATTGGATGACACCTTATGGGCCTATAGAACTGTATTTAACACACCAATTGGCACTTCGCCATATCGATTGGTCTATGGTAAGTCATGTCATTTGCCTGTAGAATTAGAGCATAAAGCTTGGTGGACTATTCATGAATTAAATTTTGACAATAAACTTTGTGGTGAGAAACGTTTGTTGCAGATAGATGAGCTGGAAGAGTTCCAGATGAATGCCTATGAAAGCTCCAGAATCTACAAAGAGAAGACTGTTGGAGTAGGTGTCCTCCACAATAGTGCGCCACATAATAAATCTCATTAAGGAATATTATTGGGATATTTATTAACTATATATATATATGATTAGTCAGTTGATTAACGTAAATCAATAACGGTTGGCTGACTAGAGTTTGACGTTATTGTCGTATGACGACGGTGATCAACTGATCCCTTTCGGTCACACCTATAGGATGAAATCCAAATAGTAACTAATTATTTGTATAAGAAACAGTTGATTAGTCCAATACATATATTTGATATGTACGAGAGTTAATTGTTAGAAATTGAGTTATGAACTCAAATTCGATTAAGTTTATTTTTCAATTATGCGATAATTGACTAATAAATTTATATCTTATTTTAATATGATTAAATAAGATTTAACTTAGTAATTAATCGTTAAATTACTAAATTAGTTGAGGTTTGAGATAGAGGTAATTAGTTAATTATATTTACAAGGAGTTGTAAAATTAATTAACTAAGCATTGTGGGACCCATTATATATTGATATAATGGTAAAATATTACTTAAAATGTTATGTATATATTATTTATTTATTTGTGTCATATAATTGTTATATGATCAAATTAACACTTAATTATATCAGATAATTAAGCATATGATTAATAAGTATTTGTGGGACAAATATCAAAAATCAAAATGGACCAAACAAGGCCTCACATGGCCGGTCAAGTAGTGATGGTGAGGTGATGATGGTTGCTTTTGTTTATGCTCACAACTCACATATGATTATGACATGAATAGTAACCTAAAATCATTTCACTCAACACTACACTCTACCACTTTGCATGTGAATTAAAATAAGCAAAATTAGTCTCTTGTGAGGCTACATGGACCGGCCATATTGCCTATAAAAGCACAATATGGTGGTTCAATTTTGTTATTCATTCTTGCTTATTTTCTCATACATCTCTCAAAACTCATCTTCTCACTAAAACTCTCATAATACTAATATTTACTTAGTATTACTAGTGTAGTAATATATACTAATATTAGTAGCATAATATCTATCTTATTATCTAGTTAATAATAAGAGTAGATTATTTGGTATCATCTTGGTGCAACTTGAAGGAGTTCTTCTAATTTGGAGATTGTTCCTGTTCATCCATATTTATAGCTCAAGAACAACAAGAAGGAGTTCTTGTTGTGCCCATTTAATTTCCATATCAATGTGAGAAAATTTCTTCTTTTATATAAATGTCTTTATATTTGCATGCATGTTACATAGATCATTAAATACTAAATTAACAAGTAATTTAGTAACTAATTAGATGAGTCTAATTAAGGTCTATAGACTTTCATGTGGTATCAGAGCTAGCTTGTAGCATGCATGTTCATTTTGAACATTTTTTGTTAAAGTTATAAGATAACTAATAAATCAAAAATTTGAGTTAAAATATGATTTTAGGGATGTTGAATGTTGATTCTGGCCATGAGATTTTAATATAATCTCACATGCATGTCTTACATATTGTATGTAAAATTTCGTGACTTTTAATTAAGTATTTCATGTTTATTGATTTTTATACGAGAAAAGTCGATAATATGAGATTATAATGTTCATAAAATTGAAAAGTCCTTTTCTGGTCATGAAATTTTTTTTTACATTTTACATTCAGATTTTGATCATCGTGGTGAAATTTCATAATTTGTTTCACTGTTTTACTATATTTAATGTATTTGATAAAACCATTAAATACAAAGTTATTTGTTTATAAAATTAATTTAAATTTTTGAGCAAATGTTTTTTTATTTTTGGAGTTCCTGGAAATGTTCCAGAATGTACAAAATTTTTGTTTGCAAATTGTATGATTTTTATATTTTATTTTGGGTTTATTTCATAATAGTTATGATTAAACCGTTATATTTAGCAAATGAAATCAAATCGATCTAATTAATGACCAACAAAATTAGTAGGGACTAATTTTGAGTTCTAAAACATTTTAGTTAATTAGTTTGAATTTAAATGAGATTTAAATGTTGATATTGATTTTTAATGGTTAAAAATCAATAAATCCCGTAAAATCGAGCTACAATGAGCATGAATGTGTTTAGGGCGATTTTGGCATTAATTTTGCAGCAATTTATTTTATTTATGGTTGAATGAATGAATGTCATTTATTTAATAATTTATGCAAATTTTGTACCTAGTATGACCTAGTTATTTTTAATCGTTATTACCCTAATGTAAGGGAATGACGGTGCCGCATTTGGGAAGGTGGTTTCAAGTGAAGAGGCAGGGACCAAGGAGTTGGTTTCCGAATTTGTAAATATCTAGTTAATTTGATTAGCTAGGTGGCCATACTAGGATTTTTCCGTTGCTTGTTTCTTGCTTTATTTCCGCTCATGCCAAAATCGTCACACATGCATTTTATTTTCCGTTATTGTCAATTCAACGTTATTCACAATTCACCGACTTAGTTCACTTATAGGGAATTAATAACTAAATTGACAAGATCTCTCACATGTTTTAAAATTGAGATTAGCCTTACCAATTAATAACACCTATGAATCCCGTGTTCATTAGGGCTACCACGCTCGTGGGTCCCTTTTTACCTCGGGTAAGTAGGGTTATACGATCACAAGCTAAAATTGGATTGGACTCAACGAGATAAGCGTTATCTTGGGACTAGGAGATGGATTTAGTTGAAATCCGTCAACCAAGAGTTCTAAAGGTAGAATTAGTCAAGTAATGACTTACCGTTTCTAGATAAAGGTAGCATGCGATGACTATTTTTATTTAAAAATGGGTCTTGGAATCATTTATATAATTTAGTGAGAGGTCATTATATGAATGCTAAACTTGTTAAAATGTTTTTTCAAGTAAATTAACAATGAATGTTTATATATTTCTTTTTGTTGTAGTTACCATATTCGCATAATGTCAACATCATCAAACGCTGCAACTTTGGGTAAGGACTCATGGTTCAGATCTGTCATGGACAAGTGTGTGCTAAAAGATGACGGTAGTAAATTCGTTGAATGGGAATCAACGATAAAGAGCGCCGCGATATCCGATTAACGTGCTTCGCTACTTGGTCGAAGAGCCCCCCACCGAACCCGCGCCTAGATCGTCCGCGGTGGTTCGGGCCGAATATGACCTTTATTTGAAGGTTGCCAATGACGTCAAGAATGTCTTGATTTGGTCAATCTCACCCAAACTCAAACTCGAATAGATATCTCTCGATGCATATGCGATATTCACAAGGATTACGTCGATGTTTTCGCAAGCCCCTCAAATTCTCCAATATGAGGCGGCCACGAAATTCTTTGACACTAATCTTCAAAGGGGCCAAAAAGTAGGCCCACACGTGCTCAAAATGGTTGAGCACGCTGACACCTTAGAGCGTCTAGGGTGCAAAATTCCGAAGCAATTAGTGGTGGGTACAATCCTTCATTCACTCACACCAAAGTTCACCCAATTTAGGGTGAACTATAACATGAATGGCATGGAAAAGAGTTTCCATGAACTCCATGCACTCCTCACCCAAGCGGAGAGGGACATGGAGGCGAGTGAAAGTGAACCCAAGGACGTTCTTTCAATGAAAATGAAGAACATGAAACTTGGGGTGAAAAAGGACAAAGGAAAGGGTAAGACTCTGATCGGGCCTGTCGCAAGCCCTGGTCAAAGATAATTACCCAGACTAGGCTAATAACAAATTAATGTAATTAGGGAAGTAGGGGTCGATCCTCAGGGAGATGGTGTTTCCTATAGAATGTGAAATGTCTTGCAATTGGGTCTTACCTAATAAGTATCTGGGTTTTGGGGTTTTGATTTCTAAACTAATAAAAAGCATAAATAAAAACAAAATAAAAGCAAATCAAAACGAAAACAATAAAGCAGGTGATGAATAAACAATGATAAAAAGAATCTAGGGAAGTAGGTTCACACATCTAGATTAACATATTGATGAAATTGGATTTAGAACATGCAAATAATTCATTGTGAGTTCGTAAGAATGATGTGTTCATTACAATCATAGATCAGATGGTCTAGCAGGCTTTTAGGCAATTTACTAGGTCTAATCTACCATGTCATGCTTTGTCTATTCAATTCACGTATTTCTAGTTTAGAAAACAAATCCATTTTAGTCAATGATTTTGATCAGGAATCGTTAACTATCGTTATAGTCCAAACATGCATAGACACAATGTTTTAAAAGCACAATTTCTTTTATCCAATTATCATCTTTTAATCAACCTACATGGCTACCCTACACCCTAGAAAAACGACTACTCGCTCATGGTGATGTTTAGATCTAAGATGATATTAATAATAAAACTAGGATAGACATGTTTATTTGGTTTTGATAATATTTTAAGACTCTTTAATTGGCGATAATAACGGCGCTAAATTGACGATCTAGGGAAATGAAATGATTACAACGATATTGAAATTGAATCTAAAATAACATGTAAAGAAAATAGCAATCAAATAAGAAACATTAAGACTTTAAACAAAAGATAAAATAGGAATACCTAGATGACGATCAACAACGACAATGATGAAATATAAACAACCATAATAGAATTTCCTTGCATAGAATAGTTGATCCACGAATTACAATACTTGAACGACATAAAGTAGATTACAAAGATGGAATTTTTATTTATCTCGGCTAAGGATTTGATGTAGAGAAATCAGAAATAAACTAAGAAACTAAGGACAAAAAGGAAGAAGAAAATGATCTAGACGAGAGAAGATAGGCTAGATTTAACTTCTCTCCTCCTAATCTAGGTTTTTATGTAATGTAAAAAGAAAAGTAGGGTTTCTAATTGTGTGTTGAGATGTGGTGGCTGAGGCACTCTTATATAGCAGTAGGTTTCGTGGGGAAGGGGTCATACATTAAACATATAGGACAAAATAAAGGAAGTCGGAGCAAAAGCTCGGATCAGCAAACATACCCGATCGGGTACACTACTTACCCGATCGGGTATGTAGTAATCTGGATGCTTTGACTTTCGTTTCATCTTCCTTGGCCTATGACTTGACTTTCATTATCCCCCTTGACCTTTTGAGTCGGGCTTGTTGATAGGGTTTGATGTAAAATGATGATTTCTTCGCCTAACTGATCGATCTTCTGACAACTGCGAAATCGTCTTTACTTCTTCTTTCTTTTAAATCAGTGAACCTTCTTGAAATGCCTTTGGCTTGGTCAAGCTTGCTTCTTCAAATCGTCGGGTTCTAGGCAAATGCTCGGGAATATAGAAAAAGGGCGTAGAAACGTCACTTTCCTTACAAAACAGGTTAGAACATAGGAATTCGCCTAGAAGACGATATTAGCTCATAAAATGGCTTAACAAAGCACAAATGACATACAAAACCGAGCTAAATTGGGGGTTAAAATCATGCAAATATTCACTTATCAGACTCTTTTCAAGAAAGTCGGCAAGGGAAAGGGCAAGGTCTTTTATAAGCCCAAGCCCAAAGTCAACAAACACGCGGAGGCGGATTGCTATTATTGTAATGGCAAAGGGCATTGGAAACGCAATTGCCCCAAGTACTTGAAAGACAAGAAGGACGGTTATGTGACAACGTCAGGTAAAATTCTTTCATCACTCTATATGATAGATATTAACTTTCCTAGTACATCTTCTTGGGTATTTGATACCGGTTGTGGTTCTCACCTTTGTAATCATGTACAGGGGCTGAAGGACGCGCAAGCACTAGCCAAGGGTGACGTGGACCTGCGCATGGGAAATGGAGCTAAGGTAGCCGCAGTTTCCGTTGGCACCTACGTTCTTCTTTTGCCTAATGGTTTAGAGTTGTATTTAAATAATTGCTTTTATGTACCAACTCTTACCAATAACATTATCTCCATTTCCGTGTTAGACATGGAAGGATTATGATTTTGTATTAAGAACAATTGTTGTACTTTTTCATTTAATGAAATGGTTTATGGCGAGGCCATTTCTATTGCAGGTATTTATTTTCTAGATATAGCAAAAGAGGTCTATCATGTAGAAAACCAGAAGCTCAAAACAGATGAACCTAATCAATCATACCTTTGGCATTGTCGTTTAGGGCATATAACCGAACGACGCATAAAGTGACTTGTTTCATCTAAAGTACTCAAACCATTCGATTACGAATCTTACGGCGTATAAGAATCTTGTCTTCTAGGGAAGATTACTCGTGCTCCTTTTACGGGAAAAGAGACACGAGCAAGTGAAGTATTAGGACTTATACATACGGATGTATGCGGTCCAATGACTATCCAAGCTAGAGGTGGTTATCACTACTTCATTACTTTTACCGACGACTTGAGTAGATATGGATATGTCTACTTGATGAGGCATAAAAGTGATGCTTTTGAAAAATTCAAAGAATTTCAAAATGAAGTAGAAAACCAATTGAATAAAAAGATTAAAGCCCTACGATCCGATCGTGGTGGTGAATACTTGAACAATGAATTTGATTCACACCTAAAATATTGTGGTATAGTATCACAATGGACTCCTCCTGGGACACCTCAATTAAATGGTGTGTCCGAAAGGAGAAATCAAACTTTATTAGATATGGTTCGATCTATGATGAGTCTGACAGAGCTTCCTGATTATTTTTGGGGTTTTGCTATCTTATCTGCAATATTTTCACTAAATCGAAGCCCGACTAAAGCGTCAAACAAGACTCCATATGAGATATGGACAGGGTAAGTCCCTTATTTGTCGTTTATGAGAATTTGGGGATGCGAGGCTTTTGTTAAGAATAAGTCTGACTAAAAAACTCGCACCCAAATGTGACAAATGTCTTTTCGTAGGATATCCAAAGGAATCACGTTCTTATTACTTCTACAATAAACACGAGGACAAAGTGTTTGTGTCTCGTGATGCAGTCTTTTTAGAAAATGATTTTATTTCTAAAAGACAGAGTAGGAGAAAATTTGAACGTGATGAAGTCCAAGAGCCACAAACCGAAAAGGACGATGAGGAAAACGTTCCCTCTTCGTCTAGCACAGTCATTATTCCTTCAGAACCTAAGAGGTCAAGCAGAATTAGTCATCAACCTGATAGATACCTTGGTATTATAGAGGAAGTTGATGACTATAATGTGTTACTTTTTGAAAGTAATGAACCTACTACCTACAAAGCAGCCATTTCTAGTCCCGACTCAAAGCTATGGCTAGGAACCATGCAATCCGAAATGGATTCTATGTACGACAATCAAGTATTGGATTTGGTTGATTTACCTAAGGAGGTAAGACCTCTTCAGTGTAAGTGGATCTATAAGATCAAAAAAGGCATAAAATAACATAATGATGTTTACAAAGCTAGATTGGTGGCAAAAGGTTTCACCCAAGTTCATGGTCTTCACTATGACGAAACCTTCGCCCCAGTTGCCATACTTCGATCAATAAGGATTATCTTAGCGGTTGCCGCATTTCATAATTATGAGATTTGGCAAATGGATGTCAAAACCGCCTTCTTGAATGAGATTCTAGAAGAGGAAGTGTACATGACACAACCTGAAGGTTTTGTGGATCCATCAAACCCTAAGAAGGTATGCAAGGTTAAGAGATCCATCTATGGTCTTAAAAACGAATCCAGGAGTTGGAATCATTGTTTCGATCATTTAATTAAACAAAATGGTTTCACTCGAAGCGTCGAGGAACCGTGTTTATACATGAAGTTTAGTGGGAGTAAAGTAACTTTTCTAGTCTTGTATGTAGATGACATACTACTCATTGGCAATGATATTCCAATGCTCACTTCTGTAAAGGAGTGGCTAGGAATACATTTCCAAATGAAAGACTTAGGAGAAGCCCAGCGCATCTTAGGTATCCGGATCTATAGGGATAGATCTAAAAGGATACTAGCATTAATTCAAGAAACTTATATTGATAAGATTCTTGATCGGTTCAACATGAAAGACTCTAAGAGAGGCTTTCTTCCTATGGGAAGTGGGATCACTTTGAGCAAGTCAGAGTGCCCTACGAAACCCGAGGATTTTTGAACGCATGAAATTGATCCCTTATGCATCTGCTGTTGGATCAATCATGTATGCTATGATGTGCACTCGTCCCGATGTTGCATATGCTTTGAGCATGACAAGTCGTTACCAAGCAAATCCAGGTGAGAGTCACTGGATAGCCGTAAAGAACATCCTTAAGTACTTGAGAAGGACCAAGGCTTCGTTCTTAGTGTTTGGAGGCGAGACTGAGTTACGTGTAAAGGGTTACACAGATGCCAGTTTCCAAACAGATAGGGATGATATGAAATCCCAATCCGGCTACGTTTATATGATGAATGGAGGAGCTGTTTGCTGGAAGAGTTTCAAGCAAAGCGTTACAACGGATTCTACAACAGAAGCAGAGTACCTTGCAGCGTCTGAAGCTGCAAAGGAAGCTGTATGGATTCGGCAATTTTTGGAAGGACTAACTGATACGAGTACATATACGGGTCATTGGAGGGACGGGTTCAATGCAAGTCGGAGATCAATTTAAGGCATTCCGATGATTATTTTGGGGTTGGCTAAATGAATCTCGGAATGATTCAATGTATCTCGAGCTTTCATTGAATACAGAGCCATTGAAGCCAAGCAAGCCTGATGCAACGGTGTAATTGACTGAGTCGTAGCTATCATTTACAAAGAAAGCCTCAAGCAACGGTCTTCTGCACTGTTTAATGCTACCATGAAGCTGATCAAGTTTTGATGTAACAGTCATGTTGACTGTTTAATTGCTGTCATTTTAATTCCTGTTTTATTGTCATTTAAGTCTTGAATTTTATGTCCAATAATGTAGCTTTTAGAAAGTCATAAGTAGGAGTTAATTGTAGTCATAAAACTAGTGTTAATTACTTGTTTATGGCTGCATATGATTCAGTTTTTATAGCTGTTATAGGGCTGCCATAATAGGTATGTTTAGCCTAATTAAGAGCCTCTTTAAGAGCCTTAATTAGGTTGTTTATTGCCTGGTTTGACCAGCCATAGTAGGCGTGTGATAATGCCTATTTAAGGCCTTGTTTTGTAACATAAGAACACACAAGATTTTTAATAAGAAAAAGAATTTCCTGTCTGCAAATTAACGTTGTTAATTGTGAGAACATGAGTGTTTGAACGAGTTCAATCACAGCTTGAGAGTTGGGACGCGTATTCCAAAACTTAAGAACGAATCATTCGACGTGTATTGAGTGATTTCCCATTGTTAATGCTATAGGTCTAGCGTTGGCAAATATCCCGGTTACAATCATGTCCTATTCCGCTGCTCAATCGTATCACTAACAGTAGTCCCTACTACCAAAGATCCTATCACGATTTATTGTGATAACAGTGGGGTTATTTTTCAAGCAAAAGAGCCCAAGTCTAATAATAAGTCTAGACATGTTCTTAGGAAATATCATGTAATTAGAGATTACGTGGACAGAATGGAAATGTTGGAGTAGGTGTCCTCCACAAAAGTGCGCCACATGATAAATCTTATTAAGTAATATAATTGGGATATTTATTGACTATATATATGATTAGTCAGTTGATTAACGTAAATCAATAACGGTTGGCTGACTAGAGTTTGACGTTATTGTCGTTTGACGGCGGTGATCAACTGATCCCTTTCGGTCACACCTAAAGGATGAAATCCAAATAGTAACTACTTATTTGTATACGATACAGTTAATTAGTACATTACATATATTCGATATGTACGAGAGTTAATTGTTAGAAATTTAGTTAAGAACTCAAATTCGATTAAACTTATTTTCAATTATGCGATAATTGACTAATAAATTTATATCTTATTTTAATACGATTAAATAAGATTTAACTTAGTAATTAATCGTTAAATTACTAAATTAGTTGATGTTTTGAGATAGAGGTAATTAGTTAATTATATTTACAAGGAGTTGTAAAATAAATTAACTAAACATTGTGGGACCCATTATATATTGATATAATGGTAAAATATTACTTAAAATGTTAAGTACATATTATTTATTTAATTGAGTCATATAATTGTTATATGATCAAATTAACACTTAATTATACAAGATAATTAACCATATGATCAATAAGTATTTGTGAGACAAATATCAAAATTCAAAATGGACCTAACTAGGCCAAAATGGCCGGTTGGATTGTAGTTGGAAGGGTGATGATTTTTGTTCTTGTTTTTACTCTTTAGTTACTTATTGAAAGTGACATAACAAGTTGAAAACAATCATCACTTACACTACAACACTCCACTCAAATACATGTGATCAAATTGAACATAATAAGAGTCCTTTATGGACTAATATCATCCGGCCAAAGTGGCCTTATAATGAGAAAATGGTTGTTCATTTTTACCACTTCATTTTGTGCAATTGTCATACTTCTTTCTAAAATTCTTCCTCTCACTAAAAACTCTCAAATACTAATATTTACTAAGTATTACTAGTGTAGTAATATAGTCATAATATTAGTAGTATTATATCTATCTTATTATCTAGTTAATAATAAGGGTAGATTATTTGGGTTAATCTTGGTGCAACTTAGAGTAGATCTTCTACTTTG
>JAIUZE010002404.1:0-117309 GCA_022085475.1 Heliosperma pusillum | reverse complement strand
CGCATACACGATGACATTTCGTATATGTAGACTAGTTCTACTTGGTAGGAACGATAATTAAACGGCTCCTAATCTAAACCTGGCCAGATTCTCGGAATCACATTTTCCGATTTCGACATGCGCTGACGTTTCGCATCCCAAGACTCGTCTTACAAAGAAAACGCCGAGTACCCACATTCTCGATAGATCAATTCACGAAAGAGGCGGAAAACGAGCTCAAGCCTCATAACATGCGGTACGCTACATGCAAATAACACCACCTCGCAAGTACACAACATTTGACGGCCGGGTCGATCAACGCATAGCGTTCAACTCCCAACAACGTCGTCGTATGCCCACTAAACATGCAATTAAGCAGTAGGATACCTCTCCGTTCCGACATTCCAGCCTTACGAACGGGAAGGTAGCCAAGGGAATGAGAATACATAGCACAATACAAAATAGTGCTCAAACCGACTCATTTGTAAAACCCGACTCAAAGTGGAAACATATCGAAAACCGTCACCAAACATGTGATACATGCGAAAGAGATATCATATATTCAAAACATGAATATTATAAGACTCTACGTAAAATTATACGGTAAACAGATCATGCGAACTATTATAAATTACGAGTTTTATAAGTTAAGGAAAAACAACACAGCCGTGTTCCAGGCCGGGCAGTAGACCGGTGGCCGGTGGGCCGGCTCAGAACACAGGCAAAATCCCAAAAACAGAGAAAAGAGGTCTGGGCCGGTCAGTGGACCGGCGGCCGGTCGACCGGCACAGAACATCACACCAAAATCAAAACTTCCCATACTGATGTGTTCCAGGCCGGGGGATGGACCGGTGGCCGGTGGGCCGGCCTGGAGCACCTCTTCATGCAAAAACCAAGTTTCCAAAATGAGTTACTGAAGTGTTCTCAGCCGGTGGTCAGACCGGCGGTCGGTCGACCGGCTGGGAACACCCCTTCATCCGAGAGCTTCCAAAGCTTAACCAATTCAATCCAAAACTTATATATACTTCTAATAATCATCAACAATCAATATATATCATCAAGATTCATCATATAACATCATTTACTAATCATAGCATGAATCCTAATCTTCCTAATCGTATTCTAAATACGATTTCTAGCATATAAACATGTAAAACACGTAAGTGATACCGAGTAACCCTTCACCGTTACCTTTTATGCGCCTCCACTAATCGTCAAGCTCCTCTTCTATAAGGAAATAGTCTTTGTCGGGATCTTGGAGGTCGCCACCTACAAATAGATCGTAAAAAGATGAATAAAGTTCATCTTGAGAAAGACGAAAAGCTTGAAAAGCGAGAAAGACGATAATTTTAATATCAATACGGATAGAGGAAGGTTAGGGAAGAATAATAAGACGAACTTACGTAAATTCTATCAAGTAACGAAGAAGTTACGACGAATCAAAGATCGATATTCAAAGAGGGAAATAATTGGGTTTTCTTAGAGAGGAAGAAAGCTTGGTTTGATTTTGTGTTGAAGGAATATTAGGTTAAGAAGGGAGTGTGATGTGTAGGAAAAAGTCAAAGACGGTTTCAAAGTCAAGAAAGTCAAACCCGACTCAAAAGTCAAGAAAAGTCAAACTCGCCTTAAAACGGAATTTTCATGGAATCTCGCAGAAATTCCAAATACGAACTCGGAAATTCTAAATTCGACTCGAAACATAAAAATCTTAATTAAATCTTAAAATTACTGAAAAGATTTCGTAAAAATATTTCTACTAGAAAAATAGGGTACATTTCCGGGTGTTTACCATGTTACTCGACGATCCACTTGACTAATGTCGTGAAAAGAATGAAAAACTTGACGCTATGAAAACTCAAATTGAGGACATAGCAGAAGAAAATGTTTGTCTGAAAGAGTGTCTAGATGAGATAGTGCAGAGTAACATCATACCTTCTTTTAAAAAGGAGGTAAAGAGATTAAAGAAATAAAATGCTATTCTTATTAAAGAGGTTAGTCTGAATTCCACTTTGACATCTGCTGTTAAAACTGAAAACAAGTCATTAATCCGACAAGTTGATAACTTAATTAATGAATGTGACTCACTCTTAAAGAACCTCACCTCATGTCAGAATCATGTTAAGAATATTGAAGAAATTTATGAGATGTTAGTCGATGAGAATAGTCATGCTAAAGTTGCTCTTGACAAAGTAGGACATCTAAATCTTGATCTTCTTGATAAAGTTGAAAAATTGAATAAAGAGTTAGTAGTTGCAAAAGAGTTTTACAAGAATTAGGAAGGAAGCCAAACTGTTTTAGACTTTCTTACAAGTCAATCTAAAAATGATGAAAAGAAATCTGGATTCAGTTTCAAGCACAACAACGTTCATTGTTGCGTTCGAAACCAAGACTCAAGCAAAACTGATTTTAGAAGAAGAAAGTACGTAGGCCTTCCCGAGTATATAATTTGCAATTATTGTGGTAAGACCAGTCATGTGTTTAATGATTGTGCTAAGAGATGGAATGACATTAAGAAGAACATCAAAGTGGATAAAAAGATGTGGATCCGAAAAGATTTGATTAATGACGCGTTTCACAAAAAGGGGCCCAAATTCGTTTGGGTTCCTAAACTAAAAGTTTGATTTCTTATAGGCGTTAGTGAGAGGCCGCAATGATTGGTACTTGGATATTGGATGTTCTCGTCATATGACGGGAAGTGAAAGCCAATTTCTCTCACAAAGGTGGCACTGTGACGTTTGGCGATAATAAAAAAGGTGAAATTGTTGCAATCGGGAAGGTTGGTAAGTCATCGTTACATTGTGTCGACAAAGTGTTGCTTGTGAAAGGTTTGAAGCATAATCTTCTTAGCATATCTCTATTGTGCGATAATGGTAATATTGTTGAGTTTTGTGCTAGTGAATGTCATGTACTAGATGGAAATACAAGGGAAGTTATTTTGGAAGGAAAACGTGTTAGAGACGTTTACTTGACTAATCGTTGTGCCTTGCCAAGTCAAACATTATCTTGTATGAGCGCTTTAAAGAACGACTCATGGCTTTGGCATAAAATATTAGGACATGTAAACTCTAGAACATTGAACACCCATAGAAAACCCGATCTAGTAAATGGCATTCCTAACATGAAATTTGACCTTAATAAATTGTGTGAAGATTGTGCTAAAGGAAAACAAGTTTGATCCTCCTTTAAATCCAAAACGTTTGTTAGTACTTCAAAATCTCTTGAACTTCTTCATATTGATTTGTGTGGTCCTATGCGAATAAGAAGTAAAGATGGTAGTCGTTTCTTGTGTATGATTGTTGATGATTATTCACGATTCGTTTCGCTTCTTTACTTGAATTCTAAAGATGAAGCATTTGATAAATTTTTAATTTGGTTGAAAAGGTCCAAAACAAATTTGATTTAAAGCTCATTTCATTCAGATTCGACCATGGAACCGAATTTGAAAATTTGTCATTTGATACTTATTGTGATGAGCACGGTATTAGCCATAACTTTTTCCCGCGTGTTACTCCTCAACAAAACGGGGTTGTGGAGCGCATGAACCGCACTCTTGAAAATATGGCTAGGACTATGCTCAGTTGTAAAGTGCCAAAGAATTTTTGGGGCGAAGTTGTCAACAATTCATGCCACATTTATAGCTGTGTTATGGTCCGGAAAATGCTTAATAAAACTCCCTACGACTTGATAAAAGGAAGAAAACCTAATTTGTCCTATTTAAAATGCTTTGGAAGCAAATGTTTTGTTCACAACAATGGAAATGACAATTTGGGTAAATTTGATTCTCGTAGTGATGAGGCCATATTTGTTGGTTATTCGGATCGTAGCAAGGCTTATAAAGTGTAAAATAAACGAACTATGAAAATGGAAGAAAGTGTACATGTCATTTTTTATGAGTCTAGTATTTTTCATTCTAATGAACATGAAGAGGATGATGAAGATGAGGACTTTGAGTGGAATGATTCGACATGACATGGATGAAGTACATAACGAGGAAGATACCATGTCACAGTTGAATCCACTGTTGAATGATGAGGCAGGTCAAAATTCAGGGGGAATGAATCCACTTTCTGACCAAAAATGAGGCTAGTAAATCCAGGGGGAATGGGGAACCAGATGAACTGAATGAACAACCAAAAACGAACCCCCATTCAAACTCACCAAATGAACCAGATGTCACTGTGGAACCCACTGTGACATCAGAACCCAAAAATGCCTCAAGCTCACAATGCGTACCCAATCATCTCACCCCCTCTCAAACCAGTGACCTGAACTCGGGAAGAAAGACAAGAGCATCCCTCAATGATTTCTTTGCATTTCATGCGATCCTCTCACAAACCGAACCGACAAATATTACCATGGCCCTTGAAGATGCAAATTGGGTGATAGAGATGCAAGAGTAACTTAATAAATTCAAGAGGAATGAGGTATGGCATCTTGTCCCTAGACCATCTGGTTTGACCATGATTGGTACCAAATGGGTGTTTCTCAATAAGCTTGATGATTCGGGTAATATCGTAAGGAATAAAGCTAGACTAGTAGCGCAAGGATTTAAACAACAAGAATGTATTGATTACAATGAAACCTTCGCACCGGTAGCTAGGCTTGAAGCCATACATATGTTAATAGCTTTTGCGGCTCACAAAGGCATCAAACATGTTCAAATGGATGTCAAAACGGCTTTTCTAAATGGTTATTTGGAAGATGAAGTCTTTGTTGAGCAACCACCGGGCTTTATGGATGATTTTCCAAACCATGTTTTTAAATTGGACAAAGCACTTTATGGTTTAAAACAGGCTCCAAGAGCTTAGTATGATCGCTTGTTCAAGTTTTTTTTAGAAAAGGGTTTTGTGCGTGGATCGGTTGATAAGACATTATTCATAAAGTCACAGTGCAATGAACTATTAATTGTGCAGATTTATGTCGATGAGATTATTTTTGGTGCTACTAATGAACTCCTTTATTTGTACTTTTCGAAACTAATGAAATATGAGTTTGAAACGAGTATGATGAGAGAACTTGGCTTCTTCCTTGGGCTACAAATCAAGCAAACTCAAGATGGTGTGATGATTCATCAACAAAAGTACATAAAGGAGATGCTAAGTAAGTTCGGAATAACTAACTCGAAACCATACTCAACACCTATGGTATCATCCATTAAGCTTGACAAAGGTGAAAATGGTAAGAAAGTAGATGAAACGATGTATCGAGGTATGATCGGTTCATTACTTTATTTAACTGCAAGTCGTCCGGATATATATTGTTTAGTGTGTGTTTGTGTGCCCGTTTCCAAGCTAGTCCTAGATAATCGCATTTCAAGGCCGTCAAAAGAATTCTTAGGTACTTAGTTGGAACGCAAACATTGTATCTATGGTATCCCTCGCATTGTCCTTTTGATCTATTAGGGTACTTGGATACGGATTACGCCGGAAGCGTCGTTGATAGAAAGAGCACGTCCGAAATTGCAACTTTCTTGTGTCCTTGTTTAATTTCTTGGACTTCAAAGAAACAAAACACCGTGGCTCTTTCCACCGCCGAAAGCGAATAAGTTACTGCCGCATTGTGTTGCGCGCAAATTCTCTGGGTTCGACAACAATTAAAAGACTATGGTATTGTATTCGATTTCACTCCTATCTTATGTGATAATACAAGTTCCATTAATATTTCTAAGAACCCGATACAACACTCAAGGACTAAACACATTGGCATAAGACATCACTTTTTACGTGATCATGTGGAAAAAGGTCAAATCCTTCTTAACTTTTGTAGAACCGAAAATCAAATTGCAGATATTTTTACAAAACCGCTAGAAAGAGAACAATTCCTAAAACTTCGGTTGGAAATTGGTTTGTTGGATTGCACATAATTCTATGAGTAGACGATTTGCCTCAATGATTGATTAGAGTGGTTGATACATTTTACTGTGTACATATGTGATTAAGTGTGTTTTACTAACCATGTTTGAATGTTAATTAACAAGTATTATCTTTTGTGTAATAATGTGACATGCATAGAGCCAACAAAACAACTCACCAAAATATCACATCACCTTTATTCCTTCCTCATGCCTTAACCGTACCACATATAGCCTCCCTCGTACCTTCCATAACACTAGCCTTTCTACTTAAAATAATGCCTCCCAAGAAAGCCCAACTCAAAACTGTCAAACAAATTGGGATTCCTTCAAACCAAAGCCCACGACTCCCTCTACATGTAGGCTGTGGTGTGATTATCAATGAAGTTGTAGAGAACATTGAGAACGAAATGGAGGAAAATGAAAAAGTTTTTTGGAGATGAAGAAAACGAAGAGGAAAATGAGAAGGGAACCGAAACAGTAACCGAAAAAGGAGATCATTATATAAGAGATCATTATAGTGTTGTATAAGAGATCATTAAACTCGATTTATGCTAAGTACTTCAAAACTGACAGTGACATTTCACTGTGGTTTCTGGCTCTTAAATATTTTGAAAATGTTTTAACACTTGAAAATTATTTTCCAAACTTTTGACCAACATTTTACATTGCTAAAATTCTGGTTTGATCTTTATAAATTGGAAAAAAGCTTTTAGTTGTCTTGTAGAAGAGGTAGCTTGCACAAAAAGACACTTGCCAAAATTGGGTTGTTTACGTTTTCTATATTTAGGAATATTTATGGTTCCCATGAATACTACCATATATGCTCTTTCTTGATGAAAAACTCAACCTTTATTTGTCTAAGTGTGGGCTGCAAGATTAAGCATGTTAGTAAACTAGATTACTTGTGAAAGTAATTCATTTTGCTTGCATAAGGGGTCACAGTTTCTTGTGCCTTAATTGACTTTCTTATTTGTTGTTCAAGCTTCAATTGTTTAATATTTTTTAACACTTGTACTTCATTGTAGTGTGTTATTTTTAATGTGAAGTAGACACTACCTTAGATTATAAATACGATACTTATTTCATTTGAACAAGTGTGCAACAAGAAAATATTTTCAAGCTTAAAAGACTATGAGTTTTATTGAGTAAATTATCTTTGCAAAAAACGTTTAACATTTCATACTTAATTGTTTTGCAAAATATTTTCCTTAAGTCTTTTACAAAGAGCTAGTTCGTTGCAACAAAGCATGTATTCTGTTCGATAATCTCGTGATGTACTTAAACGATTATCTCAACCGTTCATTTAAGTGAACATTTTGAGATTCGTGTGTTGTAACCATAACCGAGTAGAACAAGTCTTGAGATAGAGTTATCTTAATCAACTAGCAACTCGAAAGAGTTGGGGAAGTTACTTGGTAGAGTTACCTTGAGCAATAGCAACTCGAAAGAGTTGGGGAAGTCTCTTGGCGGAGTAGCCTTAAGCAATAGCAACTCGAAGAGTTGGGGAAGTCTCTTAGCGGAGTAGCTTTGAGCATAAGTCTTGGTGCGGAGTAGCATTGACCAAATAGCAACCAAAGTAGGTTGGGGAGTTGGTTTATTATTCGGGGTCTTTGTTTGTATGAGTTTACTTCAAAGATGTTTAATAAGATATTGTTGGACGTAGGTCGCGGAGTAGTGACCGAACCAATTTAAAAAACAACGTTGAGTTTTGTCTATTTCGTTTTTAATATTTCCACTGCACTCTGAATTCTCTGTTGATTCCACTGTGACATTTACATGCTGAATCGTTGTTGTATAGTTCTAACGTTCTAGTTCCAAGTGTTTACTTCTCTTTTCATCTAAGAAGTGTCTTAGCGATCATAGTGTGTTAAAAGAAGCTTTCATTAAGCTTAAATTTTTAAATAGACACCTAATTCACCCCCTCCCCCTCTTAGGTGATCTTGCCCTTGACTCTTCAGGTGTATAATGATAATAAATATTGGCATATAATAATTATAATATAAGTACGTTGAGTTTTGGAAAATATATAAGATAAGTAGTAACTTGTTAGCACATGTTTTAAACCCAATGATCACATCTTTTTCAAAAATCGTTTCTTATTACCGTCTTTTGATCCTTGAAAATCAATATCATGTGATTAAATGTTAATTTTCCAAATTGTTCCTTTTTTTTATTTTATTTACCTAATCTAAGTAACAAACAATTGAAGACCGATTTCAAAATAAAAAAGGATAAAAAAAAATTGATAAATTAGACTAAACAGCCGCGAATGTGTAGATACCTCAGTTCTACACCTTCGGCCAACCACCCAGTGATGATTGCGCAGCATGTATGGTACGCGAAACGATTTATGACAATTTGTAAGTTTATCGTCAAGTGATAACTCAAACACTTGTGTCTACCCCTTGGTCGTCATCTACGCACCGGTACGGTCGTTTTGACAGTTATTAGAGTTCATTTGGAGTCCGGATCGAAAACCACTTCATTTTCTAGAAACCGTTTTAAAACTCCGAGTCAGAACGCTCAAAATATTACGATTATTTTATTATATTTTTTCAAATTCTATCTTTTAATAAAATTATCTTGTATTAGCTTTTAAAAGGGAATTATAGATCAACAACAATTCCGTAATAGAAGCGTGGAAATCTTCCTTCTTTAGCAGAAAACCTCTAGGGAAATGACGCAGCAGGTGTTGCGCCTCTTCAAAGGATCGCAGTCCTGTTGCGCCTCTTTCCCAGCCTGTTCTTCCCAAATATTGAGTTGTTCTACGACTCTTTCACATTTTCTGCTATAAAAGGAAAGCTCCATTCTCACTTTTAAGGCACGCGAGTGTTCTGCCTCTTTTCTTCTCTCTTTGCATTTTAGACCATGCTCTAAGCTATCGACATTTACTTGCTTGATCAATCGATCACGTAAGCTCAGATCCTTCTAGGTACCTGTCACGTTTGTATTTTACTGACCAATTTGACCAACTACACCTTAACCAATCAAGAAATCAATCATTAGTCCTTTTGAGGAAATAAAACATAACAAGCATGTGATTTATATAGCGGAAAATACGGTGTTTTTAAAACTTTTTACATGCCAAGATAAAAATACGAGGAATGTCAAATAAATACAAACTAAAATAGAATATACTACAAAGAGACGAAGTCTCTCAAAATGTTATCAAATATGAAAGTTATTAGCAAAATAGCTAAATAATCGTGCTTGTCGCGAGCCCGATACAAAGATAAATTACCCAGACTAGGCTAATAACAAATTAACGTAATTAGGGAAGTAGGGGTCGATCCTCAAGGAGATGGTGCTTCCTATAGAATGTGAAGTGTCTCGCAATTGAGTTTTATCTAACGAGTTTCTGGGTTTTGGGATTATGATGTCTAAACTAACAAAAAGCATAAATGAAAACAAAATAAAAGCAATTGAAGATGAAAGCAATAAAGAAAATGATGAATTAACAATAATAAAAAGCATCTAGGGAAGTAGGTTCACACATGTAGATTGACATATTGATGAAATTGGATTTAGGACATGCAAATAATTCATTGTGAGTTCGTAAGAATGATGTGTTCATTACAATCATAGATCAGATGTTCTAGCAGGCTTTTAGGCAATTTACTAGGTCTTAATCCACCATGTCATGCTTTGTCTATTCAATTCTCGTATCTCTACCTTGGAAAAGAATTCCATTCTAGTCAATGATTTTGATCAGGAATCGTCAACTATCGTTATAGTCCAAACATGCATAGACACAATGTTTTAAAAGCACAATTTCTTTTATCCAATTATCATATTTTAATCAATCTAACATGGCTACCGTACACCCTAGAAAGGTGACTACTCACTCAAGATAATGTTTATATCTAAGATGATGGTGATAATGAAAACTAGGATAGACATGTTTACAAGAATTTAAGACTCTCTATGTGGCGATAATAACGACGCTACTTGATAATCTAAGAAATGAAATTACGATTATAACAACACAAAAATGAATCTAAGATAATATGTATGGAAAATAACAATCAAATAGAAAACAATAAGGACTTAAAACAAGAGATAAAATAGAAATACCTAGGTGACGATCAACAACGAAAGCGATAACAATAATAGAAATCCCTTGCATAGAGTAATCGTTCCTTGAATTACAACACTTGAACCCAACAAAGTAGATTACAAAGATTGAAATTCTTATTGATCTAAGCTAAAGTTTTGATATAGAAAAGACAGAAATAAACTAAGAACTAAAGATGCAAAAGAAGAAGAAAATGATCTAAACTAGAATTTCTAAACTAAAGAGAAGAGAAAAGATTATTCTAAAGAGGATGTAGAAGAGATGTGTGAAGAGGATTGTGTGAAGAGGATTGTGTGATGTTGTGTGGCTGGAGCATCCTTTATATAGCATTAGGGTTTCTTGGAGAAGGGGTCAAGCATTGATCATATAGGACAAAAGGAGGAAGTTGAAGCAATTTGCTCGAAGCAGCAAAGATCCCCGATCGGGTACACACTTACCCGATCGGGTAAGTTGTCATCTGGGTCCTTTGACTCTCGTTTCATCTCCCCTTGCATATGACTTGACTTCCAACATCCCCCTTGACCTCTTGAGTCGGGTTTGTTGCTAGGGTTTGATGCAAAATGATGAATTCTTCGCCTAACTGGTTGATCTTCCGATAACTGCGAAACTGTCTTTACTTCTTCTCTCTTTTAAATTAGTGAACTTTCTTGAAATGCCTTTCACTTGGTCAAGCTTGCTTCTTCAAATCGTCGGGTTCTAAGCAAATGCTCGGGAATATAGAAAAAGGGCGTAGAAACGTCACTTTCCCTACAAAACAGGTTAGAACATATGAATTCGCCTAGAAGACGATATTAGCTCATAAAGTGGCTTAACAAACCACAAATGATATACAAAACCGAGCTAAAATGGGGGTTAAAATCATACAAATATTCACTTATCAAACTCCCCCAAGCTAAACCTTTGCTTGTCCTCAAGCAAGCATAACAAACAATACATGGACAAGGGTTGCAAGCTTTGGCTACTTCACCATCAAGAAACAAATCTCAACGTAAAACTTTGGAAACATAATGAATCATAACCCAAAAGCAACGTGGGTAAGAATGATACATAAACATGGCTGAGATTTACATAACGGCGTAGCACAAAGAATTTCACTATAGAATTTTCGGCTCTTGCATGATCTTTTGACAAATGGACTCTCACGGCACACTCGAACACTCATTGCATGTAAAAGGTGATTTCTTTATGTGTAAATGTTTTTGAGACACTCACCTATCTACGACTTATGAAAATGTATCCGCAATCTAATATGGTAAACAATTCAAAACACAAGTCAAAGATCACAATGCACATAGAAAAGAAGCCAAAAAAGAAATGCAGAAGGCTTTGGGAAATGGGTGAAAGGTGGACAAACAGTTATGGTCATGTGAAGGTTAGAGTGAGCTAGCAACTGACCAATGATAAATGAATACTCAATCCAAACTTTCGGTTAATTCCCAAAAGACGAAAAATGAAGCCAAAAGGAACAAGTGGCTTATTACACACGAAACACAAGGGTAAACTCCTTCTAACATTGAATTGACATTTTTTTTTTTTTTTTCTATTTCTCTTTTGAACATATCATCACTTCTTGAACATTTTCGTTCTCCCGATTTCACTTTGACATTAAAGAACAAAATCTTCTCAAAAGAGAACCCATACACCATAGTCTAGCTACTAGCTCAACAGGTAGGCAGTTTTTATGTGTAGCTATTATTTTGTGAAGCATTTGTATGAAGGGGCTTATTTTGAGGGGTAATCCAAAGTGAAAAAGGCTTCAAATCTTAGTGAATCATGAATGCTATGCTTATAGAAATGAAATGAGAACCATACTTATGCGTTTTGACATGACACACATCACAAGGAGAACTACACACACCTAGATGAGACTGGGTATGGATGTACCAGTCTAAGGAGGTTCTACCTTACAATATATGTAACTTGCCAAATGTCAAGATCAAGCGTACTCATCTATAGATTCATGTCATGCCTACTGTGTACAAGACATCCCCATGTATGCAAAATTCAATAAATATTGAATCATTATTTTTTGAAAGCTCTAAGTTTGGGAAATGTAACATGATAGCATAGTAAACAAGCAAGCAAAGCATGAAAAGCATTCAATGATGTTCAAAAATTTTTAAATTTTCTCTCTAACTTTTTCTCTTTTCTTATTCAAAATTTGGAAAATATAAACAACTAAAATGCAGAATGGGAAAATGTAATCCCTCCCCCAAGCTAAACATCACATTGTCCTCAATGTGAGCACAAAGACTAGAATATGCAACGAGATGCTTAATGGAAAGAAAGGTAAAAAGGGAAAAATATGAAAAGAGAGTGAAGCTTACTAGTCAGCGCGGACTCCCCCAAGCTAGTCTTTTGGACTTGACAAGGAAGGTCTTCATACATTCTTCAAAAACTCTTACATCTGCAAAATAAATCCTAACAAAACAACGAAAAAGGGAAAGCAAAAAATAAAATGCAAAAAGAAAGGAAACACGGGTTGCCTCCCGAGAAGCGCTGGTTTAACGTCTTGCTCGATGAATTATTCTATGAAATCATTTGGTTGGGGATTGGCGCTCTGATAGGGTTGTCGCGTACCCTAATCAAAGATAAATAACCCAGACTAGGCTAACAACAAATTAATGTAATTAGGGAAGTAAGGGGTCGATCTCGGGGAGACGGGAGATACTTGTGAATAGTTGTGGTTAGAACTCTACCTTGGACGATTGGCAATGTTTGTCACTAATTACTAAATAATAACAATGCAATAAAGAAAAGAATCTAGGGAAGTAGGTTCACACATGTAGATTAACATATTGATGAAATTGGATTTAGGATATGCAAATAATTCATTGTGAGTTCGTAAGAATGATGTGTTCATTACAATCATAGATCAGATGGTCTAGCAGGCTTTTTATGCGATTTACTAGGTCTTAATCTACCATGTCATGCTTTGTCTATTCAAGTCTCGTATGTCTACCTTGGAAAAGAATTCCATACTAGTCAAATGATTTTGGCCAAAAATCGATAACTATTGTTACAATCCAAACATGCATAGACACAACGTTTTAAAGGCACAATTTCTTTTATCCAATTATCATCTTTTAATTAATCTAACATGGCTATCCTACACCCTAGAAGGGTGACTACTTATGCATGATTAACAATGAAAAGGAAACTAAGATTATAAAACTAAGAATGCTAAACATGATAAAGGAAATACTAAAAGAAAATGAAACTATAATGTAAAGACGAGAATAAAGATTACCGAAAAGGATGAGCAAAGATTGAAATGGAACAAGAATTTGAATAGGAAATGCAAACCCGGAAACTTGAATTCCAATTACAACTAGAACAACTACAATTGAAGAAAACTTAGAACTAGACTAAACTAAACTAGAGAAAACTAAAACTAAACTAAACTAGAAAGAAGAAGAACTAAACTAAAGAGAAATGTAAGAAGAGAAGAGATGTTGTGTGAAGAGATGGATGATATGATATGAGGGCTAGAGCATCTATTTATAGTATTAGGGTTTTGTGGAGAAGAGGTCAGGCATTAAACACATAGGTCAAAAATAGGATGAAGGAGCCGCAATGCTCGAAGCAGCACACATACCCGATCGGGTACACACTTACCCGATCGGGTAAGTTGTCATCTAGAAGCTCTTGACTGTCCTTTCATCTCCCTTTGCTTTGACTTGAATTCCAACATCCCCCTTGACCTTTTGAGTCGGGTTTGTTGATAGGGTTTGATGTAAAGCGATGATTGTTTCCGCCTAATTGATTGATCTTCCGACAACTACGAAACCGTCTTTGCTTCTTCTCTCTTTCGAATTAGTGAACCTTCTTGAAATGCATTTCACTTGGTCAAGCTTTCTTCTTCAAATCGTCGGGTTCTAGGCAAATGCTCGGGAATATAGAAAAAGGGCGTAGAAACGTCACTTTCCCTAAAAAAAAATGTTAGAACATAGGAATTCATAGAAGACCGATATTAGTCATAAAGTGGCTTTAACAAAAGCACAAATGACATACAAAACAAACGAGCTTAAATTGGGGGTTAAAAAACATACAAATATTCACTTATCAAACTCCCCCAAGCTAAACCTTTGCTTGTCCTCAAGCAAACATAACAAACAATACCAGGACAAGGTTGGAAGCGTTGGCTACTTCACCATCAAGAAACAAATCTCAACATAAAGCTTTGGAAACATAAGGAATCATAACCCAAAAACAACGTGGGCAAGAATGATACATAAACATGGCTGAGATTTACATAACGGCGTAGCACAAAGAATTTCGCTATAGAATTTTCGGCTCTTGCATGATCTTTTGACAAATGGACTCTCACGGCACACTCGAACACTCACGTATGTAAAAGGTGATTTCTTTATGCGTAAATGTTTTGAGACACTCACCTATCTACGACTTATGAAAATGTGTCCGCAGTCTAATATGATAAACAATTCAAAACACAAGTCAAAGATCACAATGCACATAGAAAAGAAGCCGAAACAATGAAGAAGGCTTTGGGAAATGGGTGAAAGGTGGACAAATAGTTATGGTCATGTGAAGTTTAGAGTGAGCTAGCAACTGACCAATGATAAATAAATACTTAATCCAAACTTTCGGTCAATTCCCAAAAGACAAAAAACGAAGCCAGAAGAAACAAATTGGCTTATTACACACGAAACACAAGGGTAAACTCCTTCTATTGATTGAATTGACATTTTGAGGAGATACTCACAACTTCTTCTATTTATTTCTTTTTCTTTTCCAATTTTTTTCATTTTTCTATTTCATTTTTCTTTTCTTTTTCTTTTGAACATCACTTCTTGAATATTTTTCGTTCTCTAAATTCACTTCGTCATTAAGGAACAAAATCTTCTCAAAAGAGCACCCATACACCATAATCTAGCTACTAGCTCAAAAGGTAGGCAGTTTTTATATGTAGCTATTATTTTGTGAAGCATTTGTATGAAGGGGCTTATTTTGAGGGGCAAATTAAAGTGAAAAAGGCTTCAAATCTTAGTTAATCATGAATGCAATGCTTATAGAAATGAAATGAGAACCATACTTATGCGTTTTGACATGACACACATCACAAGGAGAACTACACACACCTAGATGAGACTGGGTATGGATGTACCAGTCTAAGGAGGTTCTACCTTATAATATATGTAACTTGCCAAATGTCAAGATCAAGCGTACTCATCTATAGATTCATTCCATGCCTACTGTGTACAAGACATCCCCATGTATGGAAAATTCAAAAAATATTGAATCATTATCTTTTGAAAGCTCTAAGTTTGGGAAATGTAACATGATAGCATAGTAAACAAGCAAGCAAAGCATGAAAAGCATTCAATTGTGTTCAAAATTTTAAATTTTCTCTCTAACTTTTTCTCTTTTCTTATTCAAAATTTGGAAAATATAAACAACTAAAATGCAGAATGGGAAAATGCAATCCCTCCCCCAAGCTAAACATCACATTGTCCTCAATGTGAGCACAAAGACTAAATATGCAACGAGATGCTTAATGGGAAGAAGGGTAAAAAGGGAAAAAGATGAAAGGAGAGTGAAGCTTACTAGTCAGCGCGGACTCCCCCAAGCTAGTCTTTTGGACTTGACAAGGAAGGTCTTCATAGATTCTTCAAAAACTCTCTCATCTGCAAGGTAAATCTAACAAAACAACGAAAAAGGGAAAAATAAAAATAAAATGCAAAAAGAAAGGGAAAACACGGGTTGCCTCCCGAGAAGCTTTATTTAAATGTCTTGCTAGACTCTTTATTAATGAAAATCATTCTTTGTGCCTTAAAAAGCATGTCAATGCCCTTAGAAGTCGATCATATACCTGCGCATGAGCTATACAAAAACATATGTAAGCAATTGACAAGATATAGGCATGAAAGATTGAAGGTAAGAATTGATATATCTTATCATTGTGCGCATGACAAACTTCATAGATGACCACTGAACTGCTCCACTCGTCAGTGAGAGATGGAGTGAAATGTTTAAGATCATGGAACAAACAATTAGTTCCCAAAATATCATTAGTGGACTCTAATTGGGGGTAGGGTGAATCAAAGGATTGGGAATCAAAAATGGGTGGTTGATCCCACCTAATTTCAAAGCTAAGTTCACAAAACCCAGTATCAGTTTCAAATAAATCTGGAATATCCTTAGCAAAGGGATTTTCAAAGAAATCTGATGACTCGATCAACGACTCTCCATGGGAGTCACAAATGGGCTTAACAACATCCTTGTCTAAAGTCTCGGCTACCATATAGTTAATATCAATAATGGGGGTCTCAAAATTGTCAAATGGAACGACACTAGAGTGACTTTCAATAGAAAAGGTTGGACCATCATCATCGTCATCTATTAATTCATATGATTGGGGAAAATTAGACTCACATGGGGGACATGAAAAAGCACAGGAGAAAATAGACTCACATGGGGGGGCTGAAAAAGCATAAGGAAAATTGATTGGCTTACAAACTTTAAACGTGGGTTCTTCCTTTTGCCCTTTGAGTATTTGAAGTTGAGCCCTGATTTCATTGATTTGCTCTTGGATTCTCAACCGCCGGTGCGTTTCATCCAGAGATTGGGATGCCATAAAGTCCAAGAAAATCCAAAGTTCCTTTCCTCTCTTCTGATAAAAACTTCTAGCACTCAATTGCATAGCCAGGCTACGACACTTAATGAGCATTCCATGAATCACGACATCTCTCATATAGGTCTCATCAAGGGTATACCCACAAGAGAGATAATATGTCTACAATAGCTATAAAATCGGTCGAGGTATTCATGGAAAGGCTCATTCTCGCATTGTGGTGGTTGGAAATAGATAGTCATTGAGAGAAAATAAAGCAATCCCTTTGAAAGAAAATATTCCTATTATCTAAAAAGAGTCACTACACTACAACAAAAAGGTGAGAAAAATCTCAAGGAACAAGTGTTCCTCGACACAAAAGAAAAGAGAAAAAAAAACAAGGTAAAACTCTACTAATCACAAACAAACAAAACCGTGCTCCCCGGCAACGGCGCCAAAATTTGATAGGGTTGTCGCGTACCCTAATCAAAGATAAATAATCCAGACTAGGCTAACAACAAATTAATGTAATTAGGGAAGTAAGGGGTCGATCTCGGGGAGACGGGAGATACTTGTGAATAGTTGTGGTTAGAACTCTACCTTGGACGATTGGCAAATGTTTGTCACTAATTACTGAATAATAACGATGCAATAAAGAAAAGGATCTAGGAAAGTAGGTTCACACATGTAGATTGACATATTGATGAAATTGGATTTAGGATATGCAAATAATTCATTGAGCGTTCGTAAGAATGGTGTGTTCATTACAATCATAGATCAGATGGTCTAGCAGGCTTTTAGTGCAATTTACTAGGTCTTAATCCACTATGTCACGCTTTGTCTATTCAATTCCTGTATATCTACCTTGGAAAAGAATTCCACACTAGTCAAATGATTTTGGCCAAAAATCGATAACTATCGTTACAATCCAAACATGCATAGACACAACGTTTTAAAGGCACAATTTCTTTTATACAATTATCATCTTTTAATTAATCTAACATGGCTATCCTACACCCTAGAAGGGTGACTACTTATGCATGATTAACAATGAAAAGGAAACTAAGATTATAAAACTAAGAATGATAAACATGATAAAGGAAATACTAAAAGAAAATGAAACTATAATGTAAAGACGAGAATAAAGATTACCGAAAAAGATGAGCAAAGATTGAAATGGAACAAGAATTTGAATAGGAAATGCAAACCCGGAAACTTGAATTCCAATTACAACTAGAACAACTACAATTGAAGAAAACTTAGAACTAGACTAAACTAAACTAGAGAAAACTAAAACTAAACTAAACTAAGAAAGAAGAAGACCTAAACTAAAGAGAAATGTAAGAAGAGAAGAGATGTTGTGTGAAGAGATGGATGATATGATATGAGGGCTAGAGCATCTATTTATAGTATTAGGGTTTCGTGGAGGAGAGGTCGGGCATTAAACACATAGGTCAAAAATAGGATGAAGGAGCCGCAATGCTCGAAGCAGCACACATACCCGATCGGGTACACACTTACCCGATCGGGTAAGTTGTCATCTAGAAGCTCTTGACTGTCCTTTCATCTCCCTTTGCTTTGACTTGACTTCCAACATCCCCCTTGACCTTTTGAGTCGGGTTTGTTGATAGGGTTTGATGTAAAACGATGATTGCTTCCGCCTAATTGATTGATCTTCCGACAACTACGAAACCGTCTTTGCTTCTTCTCTCTTTCGAATTAGTGAACCTTCTTGAAATGCATTTCACTTGGTCAAGCTTTCTTCTTCAAATCGTCGGGTTCTAGGCAAATGCTCGGGAATATAGAAAAAGGGCGTAGAAACGTCACTTTCTCTACAAAACATGTTAGAACATAGGAATTCGCCTAGAAGACGATATTAGCTCATAAAGTGGCTTAACAAAGCACAAATGACATACAAAACCGAGCTAAATTGGGGGTTAAAACCATACAAATATTCACTTATCACGCTCTATATAGACAGTATCTAAGCATCCGATGATAGAATTGCTATAGTAGAGTTTCAGTATGTGTCCATTGACCTTGAATTTTTCACCATTGCTAGCCATTATTTCCACATAGCCATATTTGCTCACATATGTAACAGTGAATGGTCCAGACCATCGTGATCGAAGTTTTCCTGGAAAAATTTTCAAACGGGAGTTGAAGAGAAGTACTTGGTCACCGACATTAAATTCTTTCTTGATTATCCTCTTGTCGTTCCAACGCTTCGTTTTCTCTTCGTAGATCCTAGAGTTCTCGTAAGCTTGCAAACAAAATTCTTCTAGCTCATTGAGTTGCAAAAGTCGTCTATCAGCGCTAAGCTTAGTGTCTAAGTTGAGCTCTTTGATAGCCCAGTGAGCTTTGTACTCTAACTCGACAGGAAGATGACAGGCCTTTCCATAAACCAATCGATAAGGAGATGTTCCAATCGGGGTTTTGAAAGCTGTGTGATCAGCCCATAAGGTGTCATCGAGCTTATTACTCCAATCAGTTCTAGATCTTGAGACTACTTTCTGAAGAATTGTTTTGAGCTCTCTGTTTGAGACTTCTACTTAACCGCTGGTCTGAGGGTGGTAGGCTAATCCTCGTCTGTGATACACACCATACTTGGCAAGCAGAGTGTTTAACTGCTTTTCTCCAAAATGAGTTCCTCGATCACTTATCACGGCTCTGGGTACACCAAAACGCGGAAAAATGATCTTCTTAAATAGTCGTATCACAGCTCTAGCATCATTGGTGGGGTGGCAATTGCTTCTACCCACTTTGAAACATAATCGACAGCGACTAAGATGTAACGATTTCCATTAAAAGAGGGAAATGGTCCTTGATAGTCAATACCCCGGACATCGAATATTTCGACTTCCAATATGCTGTTTTGAGGCATTTCATGTCTTTTGGATATTTGACCCATTCGTTGACAAGCGTCACAAGCCATAACAAAGTCTTTGAAATCTTTAAACATCGAGGGCCAGAAAAACCCGGATTGTAAGACTTTGGCTACGGTCTTGGATGGACCATGATGACCACCATAAGCAGATGAGTGGCATCCTTCTAAAACTCCTTTAACTTCCCAATGGGGGATACAACGTCTGTAAAGACCATCTGAGCACTGCTTGAAAAGATAGGGGTCGTCCCAAACAAAGAATTTTACATCATGCAAAAATCTCTTTCTTTGGTTATAAGAAAGGTCAGAAGGTAGTTGACGACTGACAAGAAAATTTGCAATATCAGCATACCAAGGAGAAGAGTCCGCAATTGCCAGTAATGAATCATCAGCAAATGAATCATTAATGGGCGTTGGTAACCCTATTTCAATTACTCTTATCCTTGAGAGATGGTCAGCGACTACATTTTCTGCTCCTTTCTTATCCCGGACCCCTAGATTAAACTCTTGAAGGAGTAGGATCCATCGAATAAGTCTAGGTTTTGCCTCTTTCTTTGAAAGCAGCATGGACAGTATAGACAATGACTTTTGATCCTATAAGGTATGAGCGGAATTTTCCAAGGCATAGACAATGGCAAGAAGTTCTTTCTCAGTGGTGGCATAGTTGATTTGGGGAGGATCTAAGGTTTTACTAGCATAGTAAATTGCGTGAAGGAACGTTTCCTTTCTTTGCCCTAAAACAACTCCTACGGCATAATCACTCGCATCGCACATCAGTTCAAAGGGCAGATTCCAATCAGGTGACTGGCTTATAGGTGCGATGATTAAAGCACGTTTGATTTTGTTGAATGCCTCAAGGCATTCCTTTGTGAAATTAAAAGGTGCATCCTTGAAAAGGAGCTCAGTCAGGGGCTTGGCTAGTTTTGAAAAATATTTCATAAATCGTCGGTAGAAACCGGCGTGGCCAAGGAAACTCCTGATTCCTTTTACATTAGCAGGTGGTGGTAGCTGTTCAATAACTTGGATCTTAGCTCGATCCACTTCTATACCTCTTTCAGAAATGATGTGTCCTTAAACTACACCTTCGTCACCATGAAGTGACACTTTTCCCAATTGAGAACAAGATCGACTTCTTCACAGCGTTTTAGAACTCTGGATAGATTTGTCAAACAATTATCGAAGGAAATGCCATAGACGCTAAAGTCGTCCATAAATACTTCCATGATAGTTTCAACAAAATCTGAAAAGATACTAGTCATACAACGCTGGAAAGTGGCAGGTGCATTACAAAAGCCAAATGGCATTATGCGATAAGCGAAAGTACCATAGGGGCAGGTGAAGGTGGTTTTCTCTTGGTCCTCAGGGTGGATAGGAATTTGGAAAAATCCTGAGTAGCCATCTAGATAACAGAAGTACTTGTGACAAGCTAGCCTCTCTAGCATTTAATCAATGAAGCGCAGAGGATAGTGATCTTTCCTAGTCGATTGATTCAGCTTTCTGTAGTCAATACACATACGCCATCCCGTCACAATCCTTGTGGGGATGAGTTCATTCTTTTCATTTTTGACTACTGTTGTTCCTCCTTTCTTGGGAACAACTTGGACAGGGCTAACCTATTTAGAGTCAGAGATTGCATAGATTATGCCAGCATCTAGCAATTTCATAACTTCAGTTTTAACTACTTCTTGCATGTTGGGATTAAGATGGCGTTGACCTTGAACGCAAGGTTTTTGGCCTTCTTCTAAGTTGATACTGTGCATGCAGAAGTCAGGGCTTATGCCAGTCAAATCTTCGAGTTTATATCCTATTGCCTTTTTATGTTTTCTCAAGACAGTCAATAGTGAGGTTAACTGATTTTCATCTAGGAGAGCACTCACTATGACTGGGCAATATTCAGATGCATCTAAAAAGGCATATTTTAGATTTGAGGGAAGAGGTTTAAGTTCAGGTTTGTGTACTTCTACCTTGGCAGGAGCATCAATTAAGCTTATGAACTCTTTAACTTCTTCAGATGGTATCTCTTTTCCATTCAGGTCCTTTTCCAGCTCACTTATCTCAAAATTGTCATTCTCAGAGATATCCTCCAACAATAAGATTGCTTCTAAAGGATCCTCAATTATTGATGGATACAGAGATTCATCAATAATGGAGTCGACAATGTCAAGGAAACAGCAAGGTTCTTCAAGCATAGGGCTTTTCATTGCACTGTTTAAGTTCTAGGTGACTTTATCATCACCTACTTCTAGTGTCAAGTTTCCATTCTTGACATCGATTACTGCTCCCGCAGTGTGTAGATATGGTCTTCCTAAAATAATAGGGATTTGCGAATCTTCAGCCATGTCTAGCACAATGAAATCGACGGGAATGAAAAACCTTCCTACTTTCACAGGCACATCTTCTAGAACTCCCATAGGTTGTTTTAGAGAATGGTCTGCCATCTGCAGAGTTATACTAGTGCATTTGAGAATTCCCATATTCAATTTTTCGCAGATGGAATAGGGCATGACGCTTACTCTGGCACCTAGATCACATAAAGCTTTATCGATTGTGTAGATGCCTATAGTGCAAGGTATAGAGAAACTACCAGGATCCTTTAACTTAGGAGGGGACTTATTTTGCAATAACGCGCTGCATTCAGCTGTGAATGCTATGATTTCAACATCATCTAAAGTCCTCTTCTTTGTTAAGATATCCTTCATGAATTTCGTGTAAGAAGGGATTTGAGTGATTAGTTCAGTGAAGGGAACCGTTACTTGGAGGTTTTTGACTACTTCCATGAATTTACTGAACTGGGTTTTATGATTTCTCCTCAAACGTTGGGGAAATGGAACTTGAATTTTGATGGGTTCCTTTTCCGGTTCATCCTTCTTTTCAGGTTTGTTTTCCGCTTCCTTAGCGGTGGATGGTTGAGATTCTTTTTGGCTCTCTACTTGTGTAGGCTCAACTATTGGTTCTTTGGGTTGCTGAGGTTCCTTATAAGTGGTACCACTCCTAAGGGTGATAGCATTAGCGGTGTCCCTCGGTTGTTCACCATGAGGTGGGAGTTGGCCTTGTTTTCTTTGGGCATTAGAGGCAGCCAATTGGGCCATTTGAGTTTCAAGCATCTTGATGGCAGCACTTTGAGCTTGATCACTCTTTTGAAGTTGAGCAAACATTGAATCTTGTTTTTGAACAACTTGGAGAAGCATGGATTCAATCTTGCTCAAGCTTGAATCATTGGATTGGCCTTGATTTTGGGGTGGTTGGTGTTGAGGTTGGTGTTGGTAAGGTTGGTTGAAGTTAGGTTGAAATGAATGTCTTTGGTTTTGAAAACCAGGTGGATTATAGGGTTTCTGTTGATGTGGTATGAATGGTTGTTGAGTCTGATGGTGGGGGTTATGAATGTTGGTGCTTTTGTAGGACAAGAAAGGATGGTTCTTCGTGTTCTCATTATATAAGTTTGAGAAAGCATTACCCTGCCTATATGCTTGATAGGCATCGACTTGCTCTAACGAACTCCTACATTCTTGAAAATTATGTTCTCCAACCCCACATGTCTCACATATAACTACGTGGTTAGTGACGTTAACATGTTCCTTGGATTGGGAAGAGCTTCCTACTTGTTGCTGCAGAAGGGCTAATTGGGCTTCTAGGAGTGCTACTTTACTTGAATCGTCCTGCTTGGTTTTGAGTGGCATAGCACGTGAGTTGCTAAACTGAGAGTCGTGGATTGCCATTGACTCGATAGTTGTACTAGCTATTTCTACATCGATTTGATCGAAACGTCCATTGTTAGCGGAGTCGAGGATACGACGCGATTCGCCACAACAACCGTTGTAGAAGGTGATAGCTAAGAACCATGAATCAAGGCCATGATGAGGGCATTCTCTTTGTAATTCTTAGTACCTTTCCCATGCTTCATAAAGGGTTTCATCGCCTCTCTGACGAAATCCAGTGATTTGACTTCGTAAGAGTGCGGTTCGTTCTGGTGGGAAGTACTTTTGATAGAAAGCTAGAGCTAGACCATCCCAGTCGGCTATTCCTAAGGCAACTCGGTCAAGGCTATTGATCCAAAGTTTTGCCTTTCCTGTTAAAGAGAAGGGAAATAGCATTTCCCTAATCTGCTCTTGGGATACTCCAGTTTGTCTAATCGTGGAGCAATAGTCACAGAAGTTTTGAATATGAAGGTTGGGATCTTCTGTGGCATTGCCACCAAATTGACTTCTTTCTATTAGATTGATGAAGGCATGTTTGATTTCAAAGTTTTGGGCTGTGATTTGGGGTGTAGCGATACCCCTTGGAAGTGTATTTGCAGTGGGTTTGGAATGGTCTGAAAGTCGAACCATTTTCTTTTGTGAAGATGAAGATGGAGTCTTGTTTGAAAGTTGATTGGTTTTTTTAGAGTGGAGATGAGAATGAATCTTCTTCTCCTTCGAGATTAGATAGAATATCCGAGTATTTCTCACGAATACGATCTAAACTTGAAGTATCAGAAGCTTTTGAGATTTCGTTGAATAGCTTTAATTTCGTACGCAGAGTCCTTTCTAGTTCGGGTCTAAAGAGATAGGGGTCCCTAGTCTAGAAGATCTGGGCATAAGATTGGAAAGCTAAGATGAAAAATCAAGAGAGGTATAAAGGAATTTGGGTTCCTAAAGACTAGATAAAACTAATTGCGATAAAAATCACAAGAAAAAAGAAAACTATACCGTGCTCCCCGGCAACGGCGCCAAAATTTAATCGTGCTTGTCGCGAGCCCGATACAAAGATAAATTACCCAGACTAGGCTAATAACAAATTAATGTAATTAGGGAAGTAGGGGTCGATCCTCAGGGAGATGGTGTTTCCTATAGAATGTGAAGTGTCTCGCAATTGAGTTTTATCTAACGAGTTTCTGGGTTTTGGGATTATGATGTCTAAACTAACAAAAAGCATAAATGAAAAAAATAAAATAAAAGCAATTGAATATGAAAGCAATAAAGCAAATGATGAATTAACAATAATGAAAAGCATCTAGGGAAGTAGGTTCACACATGTAGATTGACATATTGATGAAATTGGATTTAGGACATGCAAATAATTCATTGTGAGTTCGTAAGAATGATGTGTTCATTACAATCATAGATCAGATGGTGTAGCAGGCTTTTAGGCAATTTACTAGGTCTTAATCCACCATGTCATGCTTTGTCTATTCAATTCACGTATCTCTACCTTGGAAAAGAATTCCATGCTAGTCAATGATTTTGATCAGAAATCGTCAACTATCGTTATAGTCCAAACATGCATAGACACAATGTTTTAAAAGCACAATTTCTTTTATCCAATTATCATCTTTTAATCAATCTAACATGGCTACCCTACACCCTAGAAAGGTGACTACTCACTCATGATAATGTTTATATCTAAGATGATGGTGATAATGAAAACTAGGATAGACATGTTTACAATAATTTAAGACTCTCTATGTGGCGATAATAACGACGCTACTTGATAATCTAAGAAATGAAATTACGATTATAACAACACAAAAATGAATCTAAGATAATATGTATGGAAAATAACAATCAAATAGAAAACAATAAGGACTTAAAACAAGAGATAAAATAGAAATACCTAGGTGACGATCAACAACGAAGGCGATAATAATAATAGAAATCCCTTGCATAGAGTAATCGTTCCTTGAATTACAACACTTGAACCCAACAAAGTAGATTACAAAGATTGAAATTCTTATTGATCTAAGCTAAAGTTTTGATATAGAAAAGACAGAAATAAACTAAGAACTAAAGATGCAAAAGAAGAAGAAAATGATCTAAACTAGAATTTCTAAACTAAAGAGAAGAGAAAAGATTATTCTAAACAGGATGTAGAAGAGATGTGTGAAGAGGATTGTGTGAAGAGGATTGTGTGATGTTGTGTGGCTGGAGCATCCTTTATATAGCATTAGGGTTTCATGGAGAAGGGGTCAAGCATTGATCATATAGGACAAAAGGAGGAAGTTGAAGCAATTTGCTCGAAGCAGCAAAGATCCCCGATCGAGTACACACTTACCCGATCGGGTAAGTTGTCATCTGGGTCCTTTGACTCTCGTTTCATATCCCCTTGCATATGACTTGACTTCCAACATCCCCCTTGACCTCTTGAGTCGGGTTTGTTGCTACGGTTTGATGCAAAACGATGAATTCTTCGCCTAACTGGTTGATCTTCCAACAACTGCGAAACTGTCTTTACTTCTTCTCTCTTTTAAATTAGTGAACTTTCTTGAAATGCCTTTCACTTGGTCAAGCTTGCTTCTTCAAATCGTCGAGTTCTAGGCAAATGCTCAGGAATATAGAAAAAGGGCGTAGAAACGTCACTTTTCCTACAAAACAGGTTAGAACATAGAAATTCAACTAGAAGACGATATTAGCTCATAAAGTGGCTTAACAAAGCACAAATGATATACAAAACCGAGCTAAAATGGGGGTTAAAATCATACAAATATTCACTTAAAACTAAACAACGTCTAGGGGTGAATCGTCGAGGCCAACGCCCGCTAGCTCACACCCTAACCCAAAATACAACGAGCAAAAACCATCCGAGCAAGCAACCTGTTCATCCATGAAAAACATGAATGCCACAGACAGTGGGGGTAACTCCGGGTTCTCCCAGCCATATCACAAATAACATACTTAAAAGGAAATACGAAAGTAGAACATGCATATATAAATATACATGTGAAAAACGAGAAGGATAAATAGGCAATTCAATATATAAGGATATAGGTACACGAAGTACAAAACCGTAACCATCATATATTTGATAGACTCGGGGAAGAAGGCAACCATACACTCACTAGGGCTTACATCTCACCGTTAGCGGCATAAGTTTGATAAGATTGAGACTCGACAAACAAACCATGCCAAGTCATCCAACGATCACAAATAATCAATCATATAATCATCCATCCAAACGTACGAATACGTTGACAACATCTCTCACGGTAAATGAGACGCACTAGCACCGTATACATGGCAAGTATGATTAAAATCGCATCCACGGGATAAACATTTCCCTGAACGCATACACGATTCAACATTTCGTATATGTAGACTAATTTCCTCCTGGTAGGACGACGAATTAAATATCTGATCCTAGTCTAAACCTGGCCAGACTCTCGAAATAACATTTTCCGATTCGACATGCGATAAACATTTCGCATCCAAGACTCGGTCAAACATAGAAGTCGAGTACCCCAAATTCGGTCAACCATCACGAAAGAGGCGGAAAAGAGCACCATCATCATAACAAGCGGTACGCTACATGCAATGACACCACCTCGCAAGTATACAACATTTGACGGCCGGGTCGATCAACGCAAAGCGTTCGCCTCCCAACAACGTCGTCATATGCCCACTAACAAATGCAATTAAGCAGTAAGGATACACTCCTCGTTCCGACATTCCAGCCTTACGAGCGAGGAGGTAGCCGGGGGAATGAGAGTTCATAGCACATAACAATTAGTGCTCAAACCATAACATATGTAAAACCGACTCAAAGGGGGACATATCAAAAAACCGTCACAAAACATGCGATACAAGCGTGATAGAAATGTAACAATGATAAACATGAGACAATACGTTATTAAATAAGCATTAGACCAAGTATAAGAAGTATAATGACTAAGAAACATAAATCTCAACTCAAAACGACAAGTTTGGAAACTATTAAAACAAGGGTCCACTTCAAAAGGTCATAACTAGAGTTCTAGACATGCAAATGAAAAAATTCTAAATGGAGGAGATAGATTATCCTCTTACGGTTCCAACGGTAGGTCACAAGCCCAAAACAAGAAAGTAACGAAGGAGATATGACCAATTTTCGAAAATGAGTCTGTACAGGAAAACTGCAGTCGTCACGAGCGTGACTTAGACCGTGACTTGTATGTCACGCTCGTGACATGAGTTTCACGACCGTGACTTGCAGTCACGCTCGTGAAAGGTCTGTTACGCAAGGGTATTGGGTCTGCCTCTTATTTCACGCTCGTGACATGAGTTTCACGACCGTGACTTGGGTCGAGACATCTCTTTTTTTTGTTCTAAACTCAACCATGGCTTCCCTAAAATAGATCCACACACAAGTTTAACAATGATCCACACACAAGTTTAACAACAACGAGTGATTGAAACCAACAACATATGCACGAAATCAACTTTACTTCACCAATAAACATCAACAAACATCAACTATTATCATCAATAATCAATACTCAATACCAATTATCAACAAATAATAACTATCATCAACAAAACAAATCCTATGAATAATCATCCTATTCTAAATGCGTTTACTAACATCAAAAACACATTAAATCACGTATTGATATCGAGTAACCCTTCACTGTTACCTTTTCGAGTCTTCAATCCTCGTCTAGGTTCTCCTCAACTAAGTAGTAGTCTTTGTCGAGGTCTTGAAGTTCTCCACCTACAATTAGACAACAAAAGATGAATATAATTCACCTTTGAGAAAGACGGGTAAATTGAAAAGTGAGAAATACAATAATTTTATTACCAATTAAGATAGAGGACGATGAGAGGGAAAGATTAAGACGAAATTTAGCAGATTTGAGTAAGTAATGAAGGAGTAGTGTCGATCTTTAGCTTGATCAAATATGGAGTTTAGGGTTTTGGTGGCTACTTGGTGAGGAAGAAGGAGTAAGTGGAAGAATGAGGGAGTTTACGGTTTAAAGGGATATAAGGTGAGTAAGTGGAAAAACATGGGAAAAAGCCCAAAAGCGCCTTAAGGCGTAACTCACTCGGAATTTCGAGTAAAGTCCGAATACGAACTCGCATTTTCTAAATTAGACACGGGAAATTTAATTCTAGACTAAAACTAAAATTTCGCTGAAAAGTATCTGTATAATATTTTTAATATAAAAATAGGGTACATTTGCAGGTGTTACAATCACCCCACCTTTTAAAAAGTTTCGCCCTCGAAACTTGAGCGAAAGAAAGATACCTTAATCGAATATGCTCGGATATTTAATACGCATAGAAGCTTCCGTTTCCCACGTCTCTTCTTTAACATTAGCACATCTCCACAAAATTTTCACTAAAGGCACCACTTTACTTCTCAACTTCTTATCCTTGCGATCTAGAATGCGGATTAGCTTCTCTTCAAAGGACATATTCGGTTCAAGCTCGGGCATTTCCGCTTGAAAGACATGGCTTGGATCACTAACGTACTTCCTCAATTGAGAAACATGGAAGACATCATGAACCTTATTCAAATTCGGGGGCAAGTCCAACTTGTAAGCTACGGCACCAATTCTTTTCACAATATCAAAGGGTCCAATGTATTTCGGGCTCAATTTACCCTTTACACCAAACCTTTTAACACCCTTCATCGGAGATACTTTCAAGAATACTTTATCTCCAACTTCAAATTCCAACGGTCTTCTTCGGACATCGGCATAAGATTTTTGTCGGTCTTGAGTGGCTTTCATTCTATCATGAATGACCTTCATATGATCAATGGTCTCAACAAGAACATCGGGGCCTAAGTCACGAACATCACTCAATTGATTCCAACAAATAGGACTTCGGCATTTTCTTCCATAGAGAGCTTCATAAGGAGCCATCTTGATCGAGGCATGATAACTATTGTTGTAGGAAAACTCCACCAACTGTAGACTCTTTTCCCAACTAGATTGAAAGTCGAGTGCACAAGCCCTAAGCAAGTCTTCTAAAGTCTGAATAGTCCTCTCGGTCTGACCATCGGTAGCGGCATGGAATGCGGTACTCATCAACAACTTACTACCCATGGCTTCTTGTAAGGCCTTCAAAAATCTCGAACAAAACCTCGGATCTCGGTCGGATATGATCTCCTTGGGAACACCATGGTATCTAACAATCTCATCAACATAGGCTTTCGCTAGTCGATCTAAACTCCAAGTCTCTTTGATCGGAATGAATCTAGCACACTTGGTCAAACGATCAACAATAACCCAAACGGCATCTTTACTTCCAACGGTCCTTGGCAAAGCCATGACAAAATCCATAGGAATAGATTCCCACTTCCATAGTGGAATATCCAAATGTTGTAGCAATCCATCGGGCCTCTTGTGTTCGATTTTCACTTGTTGGCAAGTAAGACATCTTCCAACATAGGACACAACATCGCCTTTCAAATTCGGCCACCAAAATTGTAGCTTCAAGTCTTTATACATTTTATCACCTCCGGGGTGGATAGAATAAGAAGAAAGGTGAGCTTCATCAAGAACTCGCTTTCTCAAGTCAAGAGCATTAGGTACAAACAAACGGTCATGGCGTCGAAGGACACCTTTGTCATCAAACTTTAAGTCTTTAGCTTTCCCTTCAAGAAGTTTAGCTTGAATGGACTTTTAGGTAGGATCATCAACTTGTCTTTTGCGGATCTCGCGGAGAAAAAAAGGTTCGGCAACCATGGCACCAACATAATCAAATCCACGTTCCTTGAATTCCAACTTCAACTTTCGAAACTCGGCACAAAGATCATCGGGTAATACCCACATAGTATTCAATGCATGAGAATATTTCCTACTAAGAGCATCAGCAACAACATTTGTCTTCCCTTCATGGTATAATAACTCAAAATCATAGTCATTCACCAATTCCAACCATCTTCTTTGTCTCATATTCAACTCCTTTTGAGTAAATATGTACTTCAAACTCTTGTGATCGGTGAATATGCGACAATGAACACCAATAAGATAGTGTCTTCACACTTTCAAAGCATGAACCACGGCGGCTAATTCCAAATCATGAGTAGGGTAGTTCACTTCATGAACTCTCAACTGTCTCGAGGCATAAGCAACCACTTCCCTACTTTGTATAAGTACACAACCCAATCCCATCTTGGAAGCATCACAATAGACATCAAAGTCTACACCATCTTTAGGTAAAGTTAACACCGGGGCGGTAGTCAACCTTTTCTTTAACTCTTGAAAAGCGGCTTCACAAGCTTCATTCCAAACGAATTTGGTTTCTTTCTTCAACAATTGGGTCATCGGTCTAGCAAGCTTTGAGAAATAATTGACAAATCTACGGTAATAACCATCTAAACCAAGAAAACTTCGGACTTCTCTAACATCGGTCGGACTCTTCCAATCAACCACAGCTTCAATTTTAGAAGGGTCTACCATCACACCTTCTTTAGAAATTACATGCCCAAGAAAGAACACCTTACGTAACCAAAATTCACACTTGGAGAATTTGGCAAACCACTTTTGACGACGAAGGACACCTAAAATAGTCCTTAGATGAATAGCATGCTCTTCTTCAGTCTTGGATAAAATAAGGATGTCGCCGATGAACACCACCACACACTTGTCAAGGTACTCACTAAAAGTGCGGTTCATTGATCCATAAAAATAGCGGGAGCATTATTCAATCCAAATGGCATCACCTTGAACTCAAAGTGACCATATCTTGTACTAAAAGCGGTCTTTGGAATATCGGCATCACGAACGGGAATTTGGTTATATCCGGATCTCAAATCAATCTTGGAAAACGTAGAAGCACCCTTTAGTTGATCAAACAAATCTTCAGTTCTTGGCAAAGGGTACCTATTCTTGATTGTAATCCGGTTCAACTCACAGTAATCAATAAAAAGGCTCATGGAACCATCTTTCTTCTTCACAAAGAGAACGGGAGCACCCCAAGGTGAGGCACTCGGTCGAATGAAACCTTTTTCAATCATATCATCAAGTTGCCTCCTTAACTCTTTCAATTCGGTTGGAGCCATACGGTATGGAGCTTTGGCTATGGGTCCGGATCCAGGGACAAGGTCAATGGAAAACTCAACATCACGCTCGGAAGGGATCCCGGGCAAGTCTTCGGGGAATACATCAACAAATTCACATACTATAGGCACATCTTCAATCTTTGGTAAGGAGGTAGTTGTAGAAGTCACAATACACAAGTATGGTTGGTGACCCTTTCTTACCATACTCACCAACTTTATTGCGGAAATCAAAGAAACACCCTTTCGGGAATGATATCCCTTATAGGTTATTCTAACTCCTAAAGGACTCTTTAAATAAATCTTTTGATCTCTACACTTGAACCTAGCATGGTACAATGCTAACCAATCAATACCTAGAACTACATCAAACTCTCCTAGAGGAAACTTAAGGAGATTAGTTGGAAATATAGTACCCGCAATACAGATAGGAACATTTGGATAAAGAGTAGAACAAGAGATAATTTCTCCGGATGGTAAGGATATGGGAGTATCCTCACTAGAAGTAGGCTCGATTGTTAATTTATCAACATAAGTTGAAGACACAAAGGACATAGAAGCACCGGTATCAAATAGAATAAGACACGGTTGCTCGAAGATTGAGAACATACCAGTAATTATCTCCGGATGAGCATCGGTTTCGGCTCGGCTTAGAACGAAGATAGATCCCTTGGGTTTGAAAATTGGAGGGGGCAACTTCCGATCGGGGCAATCATCATAACGGTGACCACTCTTTTGGCAAAAGAAGCAATCATAAGGTTGGTTGAAACATGCTACACCGGGATGACGTGGAAGTCTACAACGGTTGCAAAAGCGACCTTGAGCTTGAGCTTGAGCTTGAGGGGGAGCATATGGCCTATGAGCCATGACGAGCGTAAAAGCGGTGTCGTTAAATCCACTAATTAGCTACGATCAAATAACAATTTATAACTCCTAAACAAACACAAAATATCTTAGATAAAGGTAGTAAAATGGTAAGAATAGGGTCGAACCCAAGAGAAGGCGGTAATGACTAAATTAATCTAATCTAGACTCTTGCAAAATGCCAAATAACAAAACTAAAGACTAACTAATTACTCTAATCACAAATTAAGACACTAATTAAAACAAAAGCTTAAATTAATTACAAACTATGATATTCACAATGACAAAACATGTAGGATAACATATAGGGAGAAAGTTTAACATGAGAATTGATTTGCAAGTCTAAAATTACCAACAAAAACTAAAGATTCAAATATTCAAATATGGAGAAACAACTTAGTGTAATTTTCCCAAGTTCCCCACAATTCAAAAAGTAAAGACTCTTCATTTCCTCTCTTCTCTAATTATCTAATACAAGTTTCTAAGAAATTAGCCAACATGGATTAAACCAACCAAGGATTGACCCTTTACAACTAAATTTACACCCATTAAAACATGAGCACAAATCAAAGATGCAAGCTTTATGAACAAAACCAAATAAACAAGCTAGAACCATGTAATAAAAAACTAATCCATGTTCAAATCACACAATAAACCAAATTCCACTCAAAAGATTCCAACTTTACACCAAAGTTACAATCTTTCAAGGTTACTTCAACACAATCAAGACAAATTAACCAAATTTATCTAGACAAAGCAATAATTAAACAAACACTTGCTAAGATGGCTAGTCTCAACAACAATTCATTCAACAATGGAATTTAAACATAAGAAATTGGAATTAAATAGAGAAGAAGAGGTTCAAAAGGTCTTACAATGCTAAAAGGAGAGAACTTATTCCAATTACACTAAGCAATGGAAAATTAGCTACCCATAATCCAAATATTACAACCCATTATGAAGTTCAACCAAATTACAAAACCAAAATGAAGAACAAAAGTTGAGAGAATTCTAATGTGTTGTGTTGTGGAATGTTGTATTCAATGTTGTGTGCTTCTCTCTCTACAATTTGGCTCTTTTATACCCTTGGCTGCGGAAACCTAAGGCCTTGAGAAATGGGCCTCAAAATGACAAGACGGAGAATGAAGAAACGCGTGCCTGAGACCAGGACGCTGGCAGCGTCCTGTGACGCTGGCAGCGTTCCCTGGCGCTGGCAGCGTTTTATGCTGCAAGTTTTTCCCTTGGTTGAGCGCCTTGACTTTCGTTGACCCTTTGGATTTTAGTCCCGCCTTGACTTACATTGACCCATTGGACTTGGTCTTCTTGCATTGATGATTTGTTTGTAGCCCACTCCAATTGTCGGGTTTGGGTCTCGGGTCTCGGGTTTGACTTTGACTTTTGTTGACTTCCGGGTTTGACACTAAATGTTGACTAAAAATACTAAATAACAACATAATTACAATGACTAAGGTTAGCATAAAACGATGCTAACGACCCGTAAAAAGTATAATAAACGAACCTAATAAATACTACTAGACACAACACATTTTGGTGTTGTCAAATACCCCCACACTTGGACTTTTACTCGTCCCGAGTAAAAACTCGAGATTAGCAAGACAAACACGAGTCCAAACATAGCATGTGAAGGTAATGACCTCTCTTCCCTCACCACTACCTTCTTATATCTCCCTCAAAACACAACCACCTATTAAAAGAAAATGACTCAAAGTTGTTTTAACACACTCTTCCCTTACCACTTCCTACTTATAACTCCCTCAATACAAGACTCGACACACCACCAACTCCGACTCATCTCACCTCAACTCCTCCCTTCTTATAGCTCCCAAGAATGTAGTATGACCATCTTTGCCTTATCCCAAGGCATAGCGAGATGATCCTCATCACCAAACTCTATGCAACTCCACTTCTTATATCACCCCCTTATTACTCCACTAGTTTATAGCATGGTTACTTGGTTGGCCCCAAACTACACAATTCGCACAACCAGGCAACCCACAAGAGAAATCCACCAATTTGGAACCAAATTTGTGACTCAAAGAAAAAAATTAAAAAGAAATCCTAAGCTAACCTCCTTCCAAATTCCTCCTTATTTCTCCCTTCTTTTCCCTCCAAAGATCCTCATCATCGGAAGTATTTGCTCAATTTTTTTTTTCTTTTTCTTTTTCCATTTTTTTTTCTTGAAAATCCCTCATTTTGCCTAAGGTGCCCTTTCGGGTTTTCACCTTAGCTTTTCCTTTCCTCTCATTGGTGGCTCGCAACTCGATTTTTCATTTTGCCCAGAATGCCCTTTCGGGTTTTCATTCCGTCCTCGACCACCTTCCCAATTTTTGCCTAGGTGCCCACCCTTGTGGGTTTTCACCTAGCCGGGATTTTTCAAATTTTTTTTTTCTTCTTTTTTTTTTTTTTTTCTTTTTCCTCAAAACAAAATACAATGCATCAAAACAAAATAACTATATACAATCCTCTCCCCCACACTTAGATCATACAATGTCCTCATTGTAGGGGAAAAGGTCGGGGTGCTTCATCAATTGTTGAAATGAGAAGAACCCGAGGCACCTCCTCGGTTTCTCCTCCTCTCTCTTTCTTCTCTAACCCTTCTTCTTCTTTCTAGGCCTTCATCAAGGGCCTCTTGTGTATAAGGAGTGGGGTAGCCCGGGTTTTGGTGGATGGACATGCCGAAAAATAAGCTAGCCAAACCATAAACATCTTCTTGTGCCACCGCATCTTCATATGAATCTTGAAGGTAAGTGTGGTGGCGCACATTTTGAGCTTCGAAATGGTTTGTGGCATGCTCCCTCCAAGCATTTTGTGTCGCCCACATGTCATTTTGCTTTTTCCACCTTTGGTCTTGTTGCTCCCTCCAAAGGCGGTCTTCCTCTTGCCGTGCTACCAACCCCCTCCACTCTTCTTGTTGAGCCCTCTCGGCCTCCTCTCTTAACCTCTCCCTTGCCTCCACTACATTATGCCAATCATCTAAGGACTCTAGCCTACCTCCTTGTCTTTGTTGCCAATTGTAAGAATCGTCCACCCTTCCACTTATGTGCCTTAAGACATCGTTGGTGCTAGCAAAGTAGGATGCCATTTGTTGTTGCCATGGCTCCATTGGAATGCTAGAACGAGTCTCCGCGTCAAACATGGGGGTGTCGGTGTCTTGGTGGCTTTGGTAAAATGATTGGGAATGGTATGGTGGTGGTGGTTGTTGTTGAAAAGGTGGGTTATGGAAAGGTCCTTGATCAATTGCTAGGATCTCCCTCTCCTCGTTAACTCGCTCACTTCCCTCACCTTGCTCTCTCTTTGGCCTCCTTCTTTACTGCAATGGCACTTCCTCTACCTCCGCCTCACTACTACTCTCTCCCAAACTCTCTTCCCTTGGGCAATAGAAATCCTCCGATTTTGGCCCCCTAGGTAAAGGGTTGTTTGAAGGTCGAGGCATCTTCATATAGCTAAGGTCATCACTCCCCAACCAAAATCCTCTCAAAGGTTCCACTTTGCTAATTTTGAACATGTGTACCTCCTCTAGCCCAAAGTGGTTGTACTTAGTCAAACCCTTACAAGAGTTGACCTCTTGCTCCTCATCAATTCCCCCCTCATAGTGTCGCACCAAAAACGTAATCACCCCCCAAGGTGGATACTTGCTTTAGTAGATTTTTGGCTGTGCTTAATGCAAGCTCTCATAAACAAGTCCGCCCAATCCGGTACCCCCACCCCTTGCGGGAGCATAGTCCATAAACACAACCGGATGGTTTCCGGTACTTTAGCGGGCTATCCCGCGGAGTTAAAGATGGTGGTAAGGAACCGGGTGATGAGTCGAAGCACGGGGTGGGTGATTGTGGAGAGTTTGGCATCCTTAGATGCGGTGTTATAATTCGTAATATTGCTCCATATGATGTGCATTTTCCCTTTGGGGCATTTGATTTCTTCGGGGGTTTTTGAGATTTTTAGGATTTGGCGAATTTCGGAGATTGGGGCGTTGTGCCAAGTTTGGTTGAGACGGAAGCGGTAGGCTCTTTCATTACCCTCGGGAACGTCCAACTCGGACAAGGTAGCTAGAAACGCGTACGCGAAACTCTTATAGGTGTGATCCTAAGAGTCCGGTTCGAGATAAGCTTCTAGCCCTACTTTAGCTAGCATATCCCTTGTTAAGTCGAACATGCCCAAGGCATGGAGGGTGCTTGGGGAAAAGAATTTTGTGGTTATGAGGGGTTGTTGTCGGGGTGCGGTAAGTTTGTCCCAGATTTTTTTATGTTGAGCACTCAACCTCTCATAACCTATGAACACCGCTTCAACATCGGTGTCGGGCTCACTCACCGCGGCCCTCTTATTCTTTCCTTTCCCAAACAACTTGGAGATTTTAGGAGCCATTTTCTTCCCGATTCCACAAAACTTAAGCTCCTTGATGACTAGAATAAGCAAGGAATCCGTCAAAAACCCTTTAAAAACCCACTAAAGCTCCTTAAATTTGAATTTGAGGAAGAGTTTTCTAGGTTTTCAAAGAGGGATTTTTCTGAGATTGTGAGTGATTTAGGTTGATTTTGAGGTGTTTGAAGGTAGAATGAAGGTTAGGATGAAGAATTGGATTGATTTTGATGAAGGTTTGTGAAGATTTGGGGGAGAAAGGTGAAGTTTTGAAGGATTGGGGTTGTTTTGGGGGGGTTTTTTCGTGAAAAATTAGGTATGGGTGTTTGGATTGATTTTGATGAACTCATGCTAAGAAGACCTGAAAACTGTATTCGACGCTGGCAGCGTCCTTCACTGCCGGTTCTCCTACGTTTTGCACTTAGCCAAAATTTGGCTAAGTGTTACAAACACCACTACACTTACATTTTCACTCCAATGGCCCATAATAACCTTCAATATCAAAATTTCACCGAGTCCCGCACTTTTTACCCGTGGCACGCATCCCGAGGCGGCCGAAAACTTGCAAAATATTCACAAAAACGTTAGTGACTTCAAAAAATTTGATTGATGCAAGTTCCAACTACTTAAAAACAACTCACATACTAAAAGTAACAATGAAACTTAAATGACATATTCACAAGAATTGAATATTTACACGGTTTGCCGTTTATTTAGAGTCGATGGCTCGACTTAGTGGCTCCAAGCTTTCTAACCTTTATACACGGGGTCTTCAAGTAAGAGCTCTTCTTCCCCCTCCCGGGCACATCCTTTGAAGTAATGCTTGAGCCGGTGGCCATTCACCTTGAGTAGCTTTCCTTCCCCGGGCCCTTCCACCTCAATTGCTCCATGAGTAAACACCTTCTTGACGGTGTAAGGTCCAAACCATCTTGACCTCAACTTACCCGGGAAGAGTTTAAACCGATTTTGGAACACAAGAACTTGATCGCCTTCTTTGAAAACCCGACGGTTTATCATCCCGTCGTGCCATTTCCTTGTTTTCTCCTTGTAGATTGAGGAGTTCTCATACGCATCATGGCGAATTTCCTCAAGTTCTTGCAATTGTAGCTTCCGGTGCATACCACTCTCATCATGGTTTTGGTTGAATGATTTGATAGCCCAATAGGCTTTGTGCTCAACCTCCACGGGGAGGTGGCAAGCCTTGCCATAGATGAGACGGAATGGGGACATGCAGATGGGGGTCTTAAATGCGGTTCTATATGCCCACAAAGCATCAACTAGCCTCTTGCTCCAATCCTTCCTATCCGGATTCACCATCTTTTCAAGGATCTCTTTAATCTCACGGTTGGAGAGCTCGGCTTGGCCGTTTGTTTATGGGTGATAGGCCGTTGAAATCTTATGGTTCACCCCATACCTTTTGAGAAGGCTTCCAATCACCTTATTGCAGAAATGGGTACCTCTATCACTAATTATAGCCCTTGGAAAACCAAACCGGGAGAATATGTTCTCTTGGATGAAGGTTGCTACCACCTTTGCATCATCGGTGCGGGTAGGAATTGCTTCAACCCATTTTGACACATAATCTACCGCCAAAAGGATGTATATGTACCCACCGGAGTTAAGAAAGGGGCCCATAAAGTCAATTCCCCATACATCAAAGACTTCACAATAGAGGAGGGGTTGTTGTGGCATCTCATTCTTTCTTGTCAAGTTCCCCACTCTTTGGCATCGGTCACAAGTCTTCACAAATTTGTGAGTATCTTTGAAGAGGCTTGGCCAAAAGAAACCGCATTCAAGCACTTTCCTTGCGGTTCTTTGTGGCCCAAAGTTTCCTCCACATGCATAGTCATGACAATGATGTAGGATGGATGAAATCTCACTTTCGGGCACGCATCTTCTTATAAGTTGATCTTGGCAAAATTTCCACAAGTATGGGTCATCCCATATATAGTACTTTGCATCGGACTTTACTTTGCTTCTTTGATGGGAAAAGAAATGGTTTGGAAACCGCTTTGTCACCAAATAGTTGACCATGGTAGCATACCATGGTTCCTCCACTTGGATAGCATATAGGGACTCATGAGGGAGACCTCCTTCAACCTCATCAAGAGGGCATGATGGTCTTCCTTCAAGGTTTAGCCGGCTTAGATGATCCGCCACCACATTCTTCACCCCTTTCTTATCTTTTATCTCTACATCGAATTCACTTAGGAGAAGGATCCACCTCAACAACCTCGGTTTTGCATCCTTCTTTGCCACAAGATATCTAATGGCGGCATGATCGGTGTAGATGATCACCTTTGTGCCCAAGAGATAAGATTGAAATTTCTCTAGGGCATATAACTCCTTCTCCGTTGTAGAGTAGTTCTTTTGAGCGTCATTCAAGAGTGTAGATGCATATTGAATCAAATGGGGTCCCTTGTCACTCTTTTAACCCAATACCACTCCCAATGCGTAGTCACTTGCATCGGTCATGATTTCAAATGGAAGGTCCCATTGCGGTGCTTGAATAATTGGTGCGGTGACCAATCTCTCCTTCAAATCATCGAAAGCTTTCCTACAAGAGGCATCAAAGACAAACTCCGCTTCTTTTTGCAAAAGCTTACATAGGGGGTTAGCAATCTTTGAAAAGTCCTTAATAAATCTCCGGTAGAAACCGGCATGTCCGAGAAAAGACCTAATGTCTCGGGTGTTAGATGGATAAGGTAAGGTTTTGATGATGTCAACCTTCGCCTTATCCACCTCAAACCCCCTTTCCGACACTACATGTCCTAGAACGATACCACTAGTCACCATGAAATGACATTTTTCGGAGTTTAAGATGAGATGGGACTCTTGGCATCGCTCTAATACAAGAGCAAGGTGTTTTAGACATGCATCATAGGAGTCCCCATGGACGGTGAAATCGTCCATGAATACTTCTATGATCTTTTCTACATAGTCAGAGAATATACTCAACATGCACCGTTGAAAAGTTCCCGGTGCATTACATAGACCAAATGGCATACGTCGATAAGCAAATGTACCGAATGGACATGTGAATGTGGTCTTGACTTGGTCCTCGGGTGCGATTGGGATTTGAAAATATCCCGAGTACCCGTCAAGGAAACAATAGAAAGCTTTTCCCGCTAGTCTTTCTAACATTTGATCAATAAATGGTAGCGGGAAATGGTCTTTCAAAGTAACCGCATTCAAGCGGCGGTAGTCAATACACACCCTCCAACCGGTTTGTGGTCGGGTGGAGACCCAGTCTCCTTGAGCGTTCTTGACTACCGTCACTCCTCCCTTTTTGGGCACGACTTGAGTTGGGCTAACCCAACGGGAGTCGGAACTAGGGAGGATGATGCCAATTTGCAAAAGTTTAATTACCTCCTCTTGCACTACCTCCGCCATTGGTGGATTGAGCCTCCTTTGGGGTTGTCAGACCGGTTTGGCATCCACTTCAAGTCTTATCTTGTGCATGCAAGTCACCGGGCTTATTCCCTTGAGGTCCGCTATGCTCCACCCAAATGTATCTCTATGCTTTTGAAGCAATGCTACCAATTTGCCCTCTTGGTCCTCGTTGAGTGTGCTTGAGATGATAAAAGGTAGGGTGTGGTTGTCTCCTAAGAAGATATACTTTAAATGACTTGGAAGGGTCTTCAACTCGACCTTCGGGGGCTTCACAATTGAAGAGAGGGGCTTGTGGAGGGGTATGCTCAAAGCAAAGAGCTCGGATAAATTTGCCAGAGCTGGACGCTGGCAGCGTTGGTGGACGCTGGCAGCGTTGGTGGACGCTGGCAGCGTCTTGTGACGCTGGCAGCGTCGTGGGGTGCTGCCAGCGTTTTCCACTGCCTTGCCCTGTTTTTAGCATGTCGATGATGTTGATTTCTTCATAAGTGTCTAGTGGCTCTTCTCTTTCCAAGTCTTTTAGATGTTCCTGCACATCAAACGACAACAACAAACGCAAACCCTCTTCTTCCACATTGTTAGTTAGGGCCACCTCAAGTGGGTCCCTATCACAAAATTTGTACATTTGATGCACCAAAGGCTCGAAAATATCCAAGAAGAAACAAGGTTGAACATCACTAGGGTGTCTCATAGAGTCATAGATATTATAGGTCAATCTCTTCCCCTCAAACTCCATTGTCAAGCATCCGTTTGAAACATCAATCTTGGTCTTAGAGGTTTTCATGAATGGCCTACCAAGGAGAAGGGGAGTGGCACTTGAACTAGACTCCATATCTAAAACATAGAAATCCGCCGGGAAGACAAGGTTATCTACCTCTACTAGCACATCCTCTATCAAGCCTTTGGGATAGACACTAGAACTATCGGCTAATTGAATAACCACCCCGGTCTTAGACAAAGGTCCTAAGCCTAGGGTCTCATAGATGGATAGGGGCATGACGTTAATAGAGGCTACAAGGTCTAACATGGCACGTTTAAAACTTTGCCCTCCAATGGTGCAAGGGATGGTGAACATGCCCGGGTCTCCACATTTCTTTGGTATAGGGGCATGATTTTTGTAAAACTTTTTACATGCCAAGATAAAAATACGAGGAATGTCAAAAAAATACAAACTAAAATAGAATATACTACAAAGAGACGAAGTCTATCAAAATGTTATCAAATATCAAAGTTATTAGCAAAATAGCTAAACAACGTCTAGGGGTGAATCGTCGAGGCCAACGCTCGCTAACTCACATCCGAACCCAAAATAATACGAGCAAAAACCATCCAAGCAAGCAACCTGTTCATCCATGAAAAACATGAACGCCACAGTCAGTGGGGAGTAACTCCGGCTTCTCCCAGCCATATCACAAATAACATACTTAAAAGGAAATACGAAAGTAGAACATGCATATATAAATATACATGTGAAAAACGAGAAGGATAAATAGGCAATTCAATATATAAGGATATAGGTACATGAAGTACAAAAATGTAACCATCATATTATTGATAGACTCGGGGAAGACACTCTTAGGCAACCATACACTCACTAGGTCTTGCATCTCACCGTTAGCGGCATAAGTTTGATAAGATTGAGACTCGACAAACAAATCATGCCAAGTCATCCCACGATCACAAATAATCAATCATATAATCATCCATCCAAACGTACGAATACGTTGACAACATCTCTCACGGTAAATGACACGCACTAGCACCGTGTACATGGCAAGTATGATTAAAATCAAATCCACGGGATAAACATTTCCATGAACGCATACACGATTCAACATTTCGTATATGTAGACTAATTTCCTCCTGGTAGGACGACGATATAAATATCCGATCCTAGTCTAAACTAGCCAGACTCTCGAAATAATATTTTCCGATTCGACATGCGATAAACATTTCGCATCCAAGACTCGGTCAAGCATAGAAGCCGAGTACCCCAAATTCGGTCAACCTTCACGAAAGAGGCGGAAAAGAGCACAAGCATCATAACAAGTAGTACGCTACATGCAATGACACCACCTCCAAAATATACAACATTTGACGGCCGGGTCGATCAACGCAAAGCGTTCGCCTCCCAACAACGTCGTCATATGCCCCACTAACACAAGCAATTAAGCAGTAAGGATACACTCCTCGTTCCGACATTCCAGCCTTACGAGCGAGGAGGTAGCCGAGGAATGAAAGTTCATAACACATAACAATTAGTGCTCAAACCATAACATATGTAAAACCGACTGAAAGGGGGACATATCAAAAACCGTCACAAAACATTCGATACAAGCGTGATATAAATGTAACAATGATAAACATGAGACAATACGTTGTTAAATAAGCATTAGACCAAGTTTAAGAAGTATAATGAATAAGAAAAATAAATCTCAACTCAAAACGACAAGTTTGGAAACTATTAAAACAAGGGTCCACTTAAAAAGGTCATAACTAGAGTTCTAGACATGCAAATGAAAAAATTCCAAATGGAGGAGATAGATTATCCTCTTACGGTTCCAACGGTAGGTCACAAGCCCAAAACAAGAAAGTAACGAAGGAGATATGACCATTTTACAAAAGATGAATATAATTCACCTTTGAGAAAGACGGATAAATTGAAAAGTGAGAAAGACGGTAATTTTATTACCAATTAAGATAGAGGACGATGAGAGGGAAAGATTAAGACAAAATTTAGCGGATTTGAGTAAGTAATGAAGGAGTAGTGTCGATCTTTAGCTTGATCAAATATGGAGCTTAGGTTTTTTGTGGCTACTTGGTGAGGAAGAAGGAGTAAGTGGAAGAATGGGGGAGTTTAGGCTTTAAGGGGATATAAGGGGAGTAAGTGGAAAACATGGGAAAAAGCCCAAAAGCGCCTTAAGGCGTAACTCACTCGGAATTTCGAGTAAAGTCCGAATACGAACTCGGATTTTCTAAATTAGACACGGGAAATTTAATTCTAGACTAAAACTAAAATTTCACTGAAAAGTATCCGTATAATATTTTTAATATAAAAATAGGGTACATTTGTGGGTGTTATATAGATCCCTAATAGTCCATATTAGTGTGTTTTAGTCTTGTAATTTAATTAATTAAACCACTTTCACTCGAATTTTAGATTGACAATTAATCGCAAATACCAACGGACATTAACTGATTGCGATTATGGCTTCATAGCCATAACCCAACTCAAGAACATGTGCAATAGGTGTTGTGCCTCATGCAGAGGACGCACCTGCTGCTGCGCCTGTTCTGGGATGGTTTCTGTCTCTTAACTTCCTTTATCGTTTCGACGTAGCTTTAGTTATATATTTAATCAGCTATTAACTCTAATATCGCTGCTAATCTGTTCGTTTAGTTTTCTAATTCTTTCTTTTCTTTGAACCTTTATTTTGGATATATTTCCGACATAGATCACGTAATCCATTGTATTGTATGATTCTTTTGTTTCTTCAAATGCAATCAAGTCTAAATCCCAATTCGACATGATCACATGGTAATTAAATGTTTACCGACATAGTTTAATTCATATTCTAAGATTAAATTGTGGATGTTGCATTCCATGCATATAACCGATCGCATATCAAGTACGAATAAACTCCCTAATCATTAAATCTGTGTTCATTGGCATCCACAAGAGTCATTCTAGACATAGAATGTTAAGGGTAACGAGTTCTTAGTATTCATGTCATCGCTTTGTGTCTTGACATGGCATAAGATATTCGAACGGTATTTCCCATAAAAATTGGTGGCGACTCCAAATGCGTATCGCTACGCTTGTCCCTTGTTTCCATCCGGTGTGCGCCCCTCCGTGGTTCCCCGTGTACCACAGTCCGGCAAGGATCCACAATCCGTGTATCCCAGTTTGGCGAGTCCCCTGGGGATTGTACACTTACGTGTTACCTAGGGTAAAACTTGAACAAAGTTAGGGAATAATTTGTACAAGACAGTTAACGGTTTTGATTACTCGACCTTCTTAGGTCGTTTTATTCGGCCTTCCTAGGCTCAACCCAACCATTTCGACCAATCGTCCTGTCTGTACGGTCCAAATTCTTATCTGGGCCTAAGGATGGATAGCGATTGACGTCAACCATACCCCGATACATAATCATGTTAGTATCAAAGGCTTTAACTACTCGTGAAAATGGACTAGGAATCGGCCTTACTCATGTTTAACACGGACCTCTCCAGAGACCCTGAGTTTGATTGCTTGGTATGGCAACCCACCCTTTAAGCTAAAACCATTTTAAATGCACTCAGCATACCCTTATAATGCATGTATAAATATGTATAACCTCTACACGATCACCATTTTGTAAATAAACCATGACAAAATTTTCAAAACAAAATCCTTTTCAAAATCGTAAAGCATTTTCAAAAGTGGACTAAGGTAGCGCAAAACAAGTCAAAACTCTGCCCAAATATTCGGTCAAAATCGTCTTCAAGTCTTCACTCCTACAACCACACTACGATTGTCTAGGACAAACATTTCAAAACTTATCATTATCAAAACTTATTTAGCACAATGGCACACACCCACTTCACAAGTGGAGTCGTTCTACACTTCGAGTCATCACTCCTACAACCACACTACAGTTGTCTAGGACAAATATTTCAAAACTAGTCATTTTCAAAACTCACTTAAACACAGTGGCACACTCCCACTTCAAAAGTCGAGTTCTTTCAAGTAAGTGTGCTAGAATGGTCGATCATGTTTTGACCTGTCTTCGGTCTCTTACCACATTTTACATGATGTCGGGAACTAGTCTAGCAAGTGTTCATCAACCCGAGCCAAACCCGAATGGTAATGATCTAGTCCTAGCCGCGCTCATCCGTCTCCAAACAAGTCAAGAACAAGCTTATGCTCGCCTCAATGTCATTGAAGACCAAATTGTTGCCATAGAAACTAGGCTGCCTCTTGCAGACACTCCTGATGTTAGTATACATGATAACATTCCACCCATTGTGGGACAACAAGAAGTTAAAGAGCACATGTACTTTTTACTAGTCACTTGTTCTACTTTTTACCCTAAACTAGTAGAATAGACTCAAAATACTTTAGGTCGTATCTCTTTTGTGTAGATCACTCGACCACTTACAGTAAGCCTTAACAAAGGCGTGCATTTGCCACCTTTTCCATCTCTTGTGGTGTGATAATTCCTTGATCGTCGTGTCTCTAGGTGACCTCTAGGTGTGGAGACTCCATCTTTCTACCTGATTCGTCAAATTCATATGACTACCAGATAAAGACAAATTGCATACTATGCCAAACAATTCAATACCCTTGCCATGGGTGCTAGCAAACTAGCTCACCCGAGGGTCAAATAAAAATTTTAGTGCAATTGATAAGTGAATATTTGTATAATTTTAACCCCCAATTTAGCTCGGTTTTGTATGTCATTTGTGCTTTGTTAAGCCATTTTATGAGCTAATATCGTCTTCTAGGCGAATTCCTATGTTCTAACATGTTTTGTAGGGAAAGTGACGTTTCTACGCCCTTTTTCTATATTCCCGAGCATTTGCCTAGAACCCGACGATTTGAAGAAGCAAGCTTGACCATGTCGAAGGCATTTCAAGAAGGTTCACCGATTCAAAAGAAAGAAGAAGTAAAGACGATGTCGCAGTTGTCGGAAGATCAATCAGTTAGGCGAAGAATTCTTAGTTTTACATCAAACCCTATCAACAAACCCGACTCAAGAGGTCTAGGGGGATAATGGAAGTCAAGTCATATGCAAGGGGAGATGAAACGAGAGTCAAAGCACCAAGATCACAACCTACTCGATCGGGTAAGTGGTGTACCCGATCGGGGATCTCTGCTGATCCGAGCTTTTGCTTCGACTTCCTCCTTTTTGTCCTATGTGATCAATGCATGACCCCTTCCCCACGAAACCCTAATGCTATATAAAGAGCTTCAGCCACCACACTTCAACACATCTCTTCATACTTCACTTCTCTTTTCTTCTTACAATTCTCTTTAGATTAGAAAAACTAGATTAAGAGGAGAGAAACTTGGCCTCTCTTCTCTTTTCTAGATCATTTTTTTCTTCTTTTTATCATTAGTTCTAGTTTATTTCTGTCTTTTCTACATCAAAACTTTAGCTTAGATCAATAAGAATTTCATCTTTGTAATCTACTTTATTTGGTTCAAGTATTGTGATTCATGGAACGACTATTCTAAGCAAGGGATTTCTATTATTGTTATCATTATCGTTGTTGATCGTCATCTAGGTATTCCTATCTTATCTTTTGTTTAATGTCTTTATGTTTTCTATTTGATTGTTATTTTCCATCCATGTTATCTTAGATTCATTTTAGTATCGTTATAATCGTCATTTCATTTCATTAGATTATCAATTTAGCATCGTTATTATCGTCATATAAAGAGTCTTAAACTATTGTCAAAACCAAATAAACATGTCTATCCTAGTTTTTGTTATTAACTTCATCTTAGATTTAAACATCGCCATGAGTGAGTAGTCACCTTTCTAGGGTGTAGGGTAGCCATGTTATATTGATTAAAAGATGTTAATTGGATAAAAGAAATTGTGCTTTTAAAACATTGTGTCTATGCATGTTTGGACTATAACGATAGTTGACGATTCCTGATAAAAATCATTGACTAGAATGGAATTCTTTTCCAAGGTTGAGATACGTGAATTGAATAGAGAAAGCATGACATGGTAGATTAAGACCTAGTAAATTACCTAAAAGCCTGCTAGACCATCTGATCTATGATTGTAATGAACACATCATTCTTACGAACTCAAATGAATTATTTGCATGTTCCATATCCAATTGCATCAATATGTTAATCTACATGTGTGAGCCTACTTCCCTAGATGTTTTTCATCATTGTTAATTCATCACTTGCTTTATTGTTTTCATTTCCATTTGCTTTTATTTCGTTTTCGTTTATGCCTTTTATTAGTTTAGAAATTAAAATCCCAAAACCCAGATATTCGTTAGATAAGACCCAATTGCGAGACATTTCACATTCTATAGGAAACACCATCTCCCTGAGGATCGACCCCTACTTCCCTAATTACATTAATTTGTTATTAGCCTAGGTCTGGGTAATTTATCTTTGTATCGGGCTTGCGAAAAGCCCGGTCAAATTTTGGCGCCGTTGCCGGGGAGCACGGTTTAGTTTTCCTTTTTCTTGTGACTTTTATCGCAATTAGTTTTATCTAGTCTTTAGGAACCCAAATTCCTTTAGACCTCTCTTGATTTTTCATCTTAGCTTTTCAATCTTATGCCCAGATCTTTTAGACTAGGGACCCCTGTCTCTTTAGACCCCGATCTAGAAAGGACTCTGCGTAGGAGACGAAAGCTATTCAACGAAATCTCAAAAGCTTCTGATACTTCAAGTTTAGATCGTATTCGTGAGAAATACTCGGATATTTTATCTAATCTCGAAGGAGAAGAAGATCCATTCTCATCTCCATTCTCAAAAACCAATCAACTATCAAACAACACTCCATCTTCATCTTCACAAAAGAAAATGGTTCGACTTTCAGACCATTCCAAACCAACTGCAGATACACTTCCAAGGGGTATTGCTACACCCCAAATCACAGCCCAAAACTTTGAAATCAAACCTGCCTTCATCAATCTAATAGAAAGAAGTCAATTTGGTGGCAATACCACAGAAGATCCCAACCTTCATATTCAAAACTTCTGTGACTATTGCTCCACAATTAGACAAACTGGAGTATCCCAAGAGCAGATTAGGGAAATGCTCTTTCCCTTCTCTTTAACAGGAAAGGCTAAACTTTGGATCAATAGCCTTGACCGAGTTGCCTTAGGAATAGCCGACTGGGATAGCCTAGCTCTTGCTTTCTATCAAAAGTACTTCCCACCAGAACGAACCGCACTCTTACGGAGTCAAATCACTGGATTCCGTCAGAGAGGCGATGAAAGCCTTTATGAGGCATGGGAAAGGTACAAAGAATTACAAAGAGAATGCCCTCATCATGGCCTTGATTTATGGTTCTTAGCTATCACCTTCTACAATGGTTGTTGTGGCGAATCGCGTCGTATCCTCGACTCCGCTAACAATGGTCGTTTCGATCAGATCGATGTAGAAATAGCTAGTGCAACTATCGAGTCAATGGCAATTCACGACTCTCAGTATAGCAACTCACATGCTATGCCGCTCAAAACCAAGCAGGAAGATTCAAGTAAAGTAGCACTCCTAGAAGCCCAATTAGCCCTTCTGCAGCAACAAGTAGGAAGCTCTTCCCAATCCAAGCAACATGTTAACGTCATTAACCACGTAGTGGTATGTGAGACATGTGGGGTTGGAGGACACAGTTTTCAAGAATGTAGGAGTTCGCTAGAGCAAGTCAATGCCTACCAAGCATACAGGCAAGGCAATGCTTTCTCAAACTTCTATAATGAGAACACAAAGAACCATCCTTTTTTGTCTTACAAAAGCACCAACATTCAAAATCCCCACCATCAGATTCAACAACCATTCATACCACATCAACAGAAGCCCTATAATCCACCTGGTTTTCAAAACCAGAAAACCCCATTTCAGCCTAACTTCAATCAACCTTACCAACCTCAACATCAACCACCCCAAAATCAAAGCCAACCCAATGACTCAAGCTTGAGCAAGATTGAATCCATGCTTCTCCAAGTTGTTCAAAAACAAGATTCAATGTTTGCTCAACTTCAAAAGAGTGATCAAGCTCAAAATGCTGTCATCAAGATGCTTGAAACTCAAATGGCCCAATTGGCTGCCTCGAATAACCAAAGGAAACAAGGCCAACTCCCACCTCATGGTGAGCAACCGAGGGACACCGCTAATGCTATCACCCTTAGGAATGGTACCACTTACAAGGAACCTCAGCAACCCAAGGAACCAATAGTTGAGCCACCACCAGTAGAGAGCCAAAAAGAATCCCAACCATCCACCGCTAAGGAAGCAGAAAATAAAGAAAAGAAGGATGAACCTGTGAAGGAACCCATCAAAAATCCAAGTTCCATTTCCCCAACGCTTGAGGAGAAATCATAAGGAAACCCAGTTTAGCAAATTCTTGGAAGTAGTCAAAAACCTCCAAGTGACGGTTCCCTTCACTGAACTAATCACCCAAATCCCTTCTTACATAAAATTCATGAAAGATATCTTAACTAAGAAGAGGACTTTAGATGACGTTGAAATCATAGCATTCACAGCTGAGTGCAGTGCTTTGTTGCAAAATAAGTCCCCTCCTAAGTTAAAGGATCCTGGTAGTTTCTCTATACCTTGTACTATAGGCACCTACACAATCGATAAAGCTCTATGCGATCTAGGTGCTAGTGTAAGCGTCATGCCCTATTCCATATGCGAAAAGTTGAATATGGGAATTCTCAAATGCACCAGTATCACTCTGCAAATGGCAGACCGTTCTTTAAAACAACCTATGGGAGTTTTAGAAGATGTGCCTGTCAAAAGTAGGAAGGTTTTTCATTCCCGTCGATTTCATCGTGCTAGATATGGCTGAAGATTCGCAAATCCCTATTATTTTAGGAAGGCCATTCTTACACACTGCCGGAGCAGTAATCGATGTTAAAAATGGAAAATTGACATTAGAAGTAGGTGATGATAAAGTCACCTATAAATTAAACAGTGCAATGAAAAGCCCCATGCTAGAAGAGCCTTATTGTTTCATTGATATTGTCGACTCAATTATTGATGAATCTCTGTATCCATCAATAATTGAGGATCCTTTAGAAGCAATCTTATTGCTGGAGGATATCTTTGAGAATGACAATTTCGAGATCAGTGAGCTGGAAAAGGACCTGATCGGAAAAGAGATACTGTCAGAAGAAGTTCAAAAGATCATAAGCTTGAATGATGCTCCTGCCAAGGCAGACGTACACAAACCTGAATTGAAACCTCTTCCCTCGAATATAAAATATGCTTTTTTAGATGAATCTGAATATTGCCTAGTCATAGTGAGTGCTCTCCTAGATGAAAATCAGTTAACCACACTATTGACTGTCTTGACAAAGCACAAAAAGGCAATAGGTTACAAACTTGAAGATCTAACTGGCATAAGCCCAGACTTCTACATGCATAGAATCAATTTAAAAGAAGGCCAAAAACCTTGTGTTCAAGGACAACGCCGTCTTAATCCCAACATGCAGGAAGTAGTTAAAACTGAAGTTATGAAATTGCTAGATGCTGGCATAATCTATGCAATCTCTGACTCTAAATGGGTTAGCCCCATTCAAGTTGTTCCCAAGAAAGGAGGAACAACAGTAGTCAAAAATGAGAAGAATGAGCTCATCCCCACAAGGATTGTGACGGAATGGCGTATGTGTATTGATTACAGAAAGCTGAATCCATCAACTAGGAAAGATCACTATCCTCTACCCTTCATTAACCAAATCCTAGAAATGTTAGCTTGCCACAAGTATTTCTGTTATCTAGATGGTTACTAAGGATTTTTCCAAATCCCTATCTACCCTGAGGACCAAGAGAAAACCACCTTCACCTGTCCCTATCTTACTTTCGCTTATCGCAGAATGCCATTTGGCTTGTGTAATGCACCTGCCACTTTCCAGCGTTGCATGACCAGTACCTTCTCAGATTTTGTTGAATCTATCATGGAAGTATTTATGGACGACTTTAGCGTCTATGGCATTTCCTTTGATAATTGTTTAACAAATCTATCCAGAGTTCTAAAACGCTGTGAAGAAGTCGAACTTGTTCTCAACTGGGAAAAGTGTCACTTCATGGTGAACGAAGGTATAATTTTAGGACATATCGTTTCAGAAAGAGGTATAGAAGTGGATCGAGCTAAGATCCAAGTTATTGAACAGCTGCCACCACCTGCTAATGTAAAAGGAATCAGGAGTTTCCTTGGCCATGCCGGTTTCTACCGACGATTTATAAAAGATTTTTCAAAGATAGCCAAGCCCCTGACTGAGCTCCTTTTCAAGGATGCACCTTTCAATTTCACAAAGGAATTCCTTGAGGCATTCAATAAAATCAAACGTGCTTTGATCACCGTACCTATAATCCATTCATCTGATTGGAATCTTCCTTTTGAGTTAATGTGCGATGCGAGTGATTATGCCGTAGGAGTTGTTTTAAGGCAAAGAAAGGAAAAGTTCCTTCATGCAATTTACTATGCTAGTAAAACCCTAGATCCTGCCCAAATCAACTATGCCACCACTGAGAAAGAACTTCTCGCCATTGTGTATGCCTTAGACAAATTTCGCTCATACCTAATAGGATCAAAAGTCATTGTCTACACTGACCATGCTGCCTTGAAATATCTGCTTTCAAAGAAAGAGGCAAAACCTAGACTTATCCGATGGATCTTACTCCTTCAAGAGTTTGATTTAGAGATCCGGGATAAGAAAGGAGCAGAGAATGTAGTCGCTGACCACCTCTCAAGGATAAGAGTAACTGAAATAGGATTACCAACGCCAATTAATGATTCGTTCGCTGATGATTCATTAATGGCAATTGCGGACTCTTCTCCTTGGTATGCTGATATTGCCAATTTCCTTGTCAGTCGCCAGCTACCTTCTGACCTTTCTTATAACCAAAGAAAGAGATTTTTGCATGATGCAAAATTCTTTGTTTGGGATGACCCCTATCTTTTCAAGCAATGCTCAGATGGTCTGTATCGACGATGTATCCCCCAGTGGGAAGTAAAAGGAGTTTTAGAAGGATGCCACTCATCTGCTTATGGTGGTCATCATGGTCCATCCAAGACCGTAGCCAAAGTCTTACAATCCGGGTTTTTCTGGCCCTCGATGTTTAAAGATTCAAAAGACTTTGTTATGGCTTGTGATGCTTGTCAACGAATAGGTCAAATATCCAAAAGACATGAAATGCCTCAAAACGGCATATTAGAAGTCGAGATATTCGATGTCTGGGGTATTGACTATCAAGGACCATTCCCTTCTTCTAATGGAAATCGTTACATTTTAGTCGATGTCGACTATGTTTCAAAGTGGGTAGAAGCAATTGCCACCCCCACCAATGATGCTAGAGCTGTGATACGACTATTTAAGAAGATCATCTTTCCGCGTTTTGGTGTACCCAGAGCCGTGATAAGTGATCGAGGAACTCATTTTGGAGAAAAACAGTTAGACACTCTGCTTGCCAAGTATGGTGTGTATCACAGACGAGGATTAGCCTACCACCCTCAGACCAGCGGTCAAGTAGAAGTCTCGAATAGAGAGCTAAAAACAATTCTTCAAAAAGTAGTCTCAAGATCTAGAACCGATTGGAGTAATAAGCTCGATGACACCTTATGGGCTTATCGCACAGCTTTCAAAACCCCGATTGGAACATCTCCTTATTGATTGGTTTATGGAAAGGCCTGTCATCTCCATGTCGAGTTAGAGTACAAAGCTCACTGGGCTATCAAAGAACTCAACTTAGACACTAAGCTTAGCGCTGATAGAAGAATTTTGCAACTCAATGAGCTAGAAGAATTTCGTTTGCAAGCTTACGAGAATTCTAGGATCTATAAAGAGAAAACGAAGCGTTGGCACGACAAGAGGATAATCAGAAAAGAATTTAATGTCGGTGACCAAGTACTTCTCTTCAACTCCCGTTTGAAAATTTTTCCGGGAAAACTTCGATCACGATGGTCTGGACCATTCACTGTCACATATGTGAGCAAATACGGTTATGTGGAAATAATGGCTAGTAATGGTGAAAAATTCAAGGTCAATGGACACCGATTGGAACTCTACTATAGCAATTCCATGATAGGATGCTTAGATATTGTCTATATAGAGCGTCAATCCCCAACCAGATGATTTCATAGAAGAATTCGTCGAGCGAGACGTTAAACCAGCGCTTCTCGGGAGGCAACCCGTGTTTCCTTTCTTTTTGCATTTTATTTTTGCTTTCCCTTTTTCGTTGTTTTGTTAGATTTACTTTGCAGATGAAAGAGTTTTTGAAGAATCTATAAAGACCTTCCTTGTCATGTCCAAAAGACTAGCTTGGGGGAGTCCGCGCTCACTAGTAAGCTTCATTCTTCTTTCATTTTTTCCCTTTTTACCCTTCTTCCCATTAAGCATCTCGTTGCATATTTAGTCTTTGTGCTCACATTGAGGACAATGGATGTTTAGCTTGGGGGAGGGATTGCATTTTCCCATTTTGCATTTTAGTTGTTTATATTTTTCAAATTTTTGAATAAGAGAAAAATTTAAAATTTTGAACACAATTGAATGCTTTTCATGCTTTGCTTGCTTGTTTACTATGCTATCATGTTACATTTCCCAAACTTAAAGCTTTCAAAAGATAATGATTCAATATTCATTGAATTGTGCATACATGGGGAAGTCTTGTACACAGTAGGCATGGAATGAATCTATAGATGAGTACGCTTGATCTTGACATTTGGCAAGTTACATATATTGTAAGGTAGAACCTCCTTAGACTGGTACATCTATACCCAGTCTCATTTAGGTGTGTGTAGTTCTCCTTGTGATATGTGTCATGTCAAAACGCATAAGTATGGTTCTCATTTCATTTCTATAAGCATTGCATTCATGATTCACTAAGATTTGAAGCCTTTTTCACTTTGAATTACCCCTCAAAATTAGCCTCTTCATACAAATGTTTCACAAGATAATAGCTACATATAAAAACTGCCTACCTTGTTGAGCTAGTAGCTAGACTATGGTGTATGGGTGCTCTTTTGAGAAGATTTTGTTCTTTTATGTCAAAGTGAATTTGGGAGAACGACAATGTTCAAGAAGTGATGATATGTTCAAAAGAAAAAGAGAAATAGAAAAAGAAAAAAACTGAGAAAAAAAAAATCGAAAAAAAAGAAAAAGAAATAAAAGAAGAAGTTGTGAGTATCTCCTCAAAATGTCAATTCAATGTTAGAAGGAGTTCACTCTCGTGTTTCGTGTGTAATAAGCCAATCCGTTCATTCTGGCTTCGTTTTTCGTCTTTTGGGAATTAACCGAAAGTTTGGATTGAGTATTCATTTATCATTGGTCAGTTGCTAGCTCATTCGAACCTTCACATGACCATAATTGTTTGTCCACCTTTCACCCATTTCCCAAAGCCTTCTTCTTATTTTTTCGGCTTCTTTTCTATGTGCATTGTGATCTTTGACTTGTGTTTTGAATTGTTTACCATATTAGATTGCGGACACATTTTCATAAGTCGTAGATAGGTGAGTGTCTCAAAAACATTTACACATAAAGAAATCACCTTTTACATGCAATGAGTGTTCGAGTGTGCCGTAAGAGTCCATTTGTCAAAAGATCATGCAAGAGCCAAAAATTCTGTAGTGAAATTCTTTGTGCTGCGCCGTTATGTAAATCTCAGCCATGTTTATGTATCATTCTTGCCCACGTTGTTTTTGGGTTATGATTCATTATGTTTCCAAAGTTTTACGTTGAGATTTGTTTCTTGATGGTGTAGTAGCCAATGCTTGCAACCCTTGTCCTGGTATTGTTTGTTATGTTTGCTTGAGGACAAGCAAAGGTTTAGCTTGGGGGAGTTTGATAAGTGAGTATTTGTATGATTTTAACCCCCAATTTAGCTCGGTTTTGTATGTCATTTGTGCTTTGTTAAGCCATTTTATGAGCTAATATCGTCTTCTAGGCGAATTCCTATGTTCTAACCTGTTTTGTAGGGAAAGTGACCCCTTCCCCACGAAACCCTAATGCTATATAAAGAGCTTCAGCCACCACACTTCAACACATCTGTTCATACTTCACTTCTCTTCTCTTCTTACAATTCTCTTTAGATTAGAAAACCTAGATTAAGAGGAGAGAAACCTAGCCTCTCTTCTCTTGTCTAGATCATTTTTTTCTTCTTTTTATCTTTAGTTCTAGTTTATTTCTGTCTTTTCTACATCAAAACTTTAGCTTAGATCAATAAGAATTTCATCTTTATAATCTACTTTATTTGGTTCAATTATTGTGATTCATCTAACGACTATTCTAAGCAAGGGATTTCTATTATTGTTATCATTATCGTTGTTGATCGTCATCTAGGTATTCCTATCTTATCTTTTGTTTAATGTCTTTATGTTTTCTATTTGATTGTTATTTTCCATCCATGTTATCTTAGATTCATTTTAGTATCGTTATAATCGGCATTTCATTTCATTAGATTATCAATTTAGCATCGTTATAATCGTCATATAAAGAGTCTTAAACTATTGTCAAAACCAAATAAACATGTCTATCCTAGTTTTTGTTATTAACTTCATCTTAGATTTAAATATCGCCATGAGTGAGTAGTCACCTTTCTAGGGTGTAGGGTAGCCATGTTAGATTGATTAAAAAATGATAATTGGATAAAAGAAATTGTGCTTTTAAAACATTGTGTCTATGCATGTTTGGACTATAACGATAGTTGACGATTCCTGATCAAAATCATTGACTAGAATGGAATTCTTTTCCAAGGTAGAGATACGTGAATTGAATAGACAAAGCATGACATGGTGGATTAAGACTTAGTAAATTGCCTAAAAGCCTGCTAGACCATCTGATCTATGATTGTAATGAACACATCATTCTTACGAACTCACAATGAATTATTTGCATGTTCCATATCCAATTGCATCAATATGTTAATCTACATGTGTGAACCTACTTCCCTAGATGTTTTTCATCATTGTTAATTCATCACTTGCTTTATTGTTTTCATTTCCATTTGCTTTTATTTCGTTTTCGTTTATGCCTTTTATTAGTTTAGAAATAAAAATCCCAAAACCCAGATATTGGTTAGATAAAACCCAATTGCGAGACATTGCACATTCTATAGGAAACACCATCTCCCTGAGGATCGACCCCTACTTCCCTAATTACATTAATTTGTTATTAGCCTAGTCTGGGTAATTTATCTTTGTATCGGGCTTGCGACAGGCCCGGTCAGCAATCGTGCCTAAAACTATCAAACCAAAAAAAAAGTCCAACAACGACTTCAAATCCAACACAGTCCAACGACTATCAAGTCAAAAAAAGTCCAACGACTTCAAATCAAAAACTAGCCCAATGACTTCAAATCAAAAACAGTCTAACGACTATCAAATAAAAAAAACAGTCTAATGACTTCAAATCAAAAACAGTCCAACGACTTCAAATCAAAAGTCTCAAATACTTTCAAAAATTCACGAGACAAGACAAAAAAAATCCAGTCAATCAATACAAATTCAAAATGTAAAAAATCAAAAAAGATCTCTCCAGTCAAAAATTACAAACAAAATCCCTCAAATAGTCATATTTCAGACGAATCAATTCGCAGTTGCCATGTCTCTATTTCCTTTGGGACGATCCTTTCATTCATTTAGGTGAGTGAGAGAGATACACAGATCTCTAGTGTCTTCTAACACCATTAGAACCCTCCACTCCATTCCATTTCTTTCACACTTGTTTAGCATCTAAGAATTTGAGGGATGTACACAAAGCTTATACGGTCACAAAAGTATTTTGTTTCTATAATATTAGTTTTGAGTAATTCGCCGAGCTTGTTACTGTAAAGAGGGCAATGCTCATTCAAATTCTCAGGCAAAAAAAACAAAAAACACGCCTCTCGCGTAACCCACGTGTCGCTCGTGCGACACAAAATAAAACCGGCCCCTGGCCAATCCAAATCAATGTCGCTATGCTCTTACATTTTGACATTTGGATATCCTCATGTCGTCAAGTAAAAACACATGCTACCTTGCTTCTTCCAACTTCATTACAAGCTCTTGCTTCAAACTATTATTCTCTTACATTTTCGAACTACGCACAGGGTTTGATTTCATTTTTTCGATGAATACGTAGGCAATCCTTCACAGGATTCAACCCACCTTCATTATTTTAAATGTAAATAGAAGACATCTGCGTTTGCATTTGAAATTCGATAAGAATAATAAAGGAAAATCTCATCAGTTTCTTAACTGACTTTAATCTAGGATTTCCTAATCCTTGTCGGGTTCGCTTTTCAAAAACGGAAGACGACATGGCCGCCAAATGAGCACGCTTATTCACTTTCTTTCATTTTCTTAAGGGGAATCATTTCACTTCTCTTTCTTCATGTCAAACACTTACACATGTCTGGTCATTTCAAACACTTACACATATCAGGTCATTTCAAACATTTATACATTTCCTTTAAAATTCTTTTTTAAGCGGTTGCCCGTTTTGCGCCAGTTTAGGCTACCAATATGCAAGATATAAATTATGTGATGTCCATTATATGATTTCTATGTGAATTTCGGCAGCATGACGGAAGAAACCGTCGTCTACCAAAATTTGCTTCTTAGATTAACCTGCAGGAACACAGAATACCCAACAACAAAGACACTCAGGCCATCAATTACAATCAAAAGAAGATATATCCATCAAAACTGGGGGCTTTCGCCCGAAACAAAGTCAAAATCCAAATATACAAAAACAATCCAAAATGTACAAGTCAATGGCAAAACAAAAGACGACTAATCCTCATCGCCACCTAGCTCAGCTACGGTCCCCTCGAGGGCAGCAATCTTAGCATCCCTGGCCTCCAGCTCCCTCAATAGACGAGCCGTCTCCTCCTGGGACTACACCAACTCTCGCTCCAAGTCTCTCTGTGAAGAAATGCCTCATTTTAGTCATTTCGTTTCAAAAGATACAATGAAAATGGAAAGGGAATGAGAGGTTCATACCTGTCGATCCCGGCCACCTAAGAGCGCCTCAATGGCAGTGACCCGCAACCGGTTGGCCACCCTCCACAACGCTATGTGCTGAGACGGTGCCACATGTATTCAAATGTAAATAAGGGGGAAATAATATGCATTTCTATGCAATGGAAATAAGGAAGATAGCCAGCACCTCGAGGTGGGACTTGACGCCTGCCACCTCGATCTCCTACACAGATCAAATGAATCTTTAATTGACGATCGTTCTGTTGGTGAGCTAGTGTCCTCCAGTTAGTGGAATAACATAAATAAATCTCTGTAGGTTCACAGGGTATACTTTGTATAATAATCAGTTGATTAACGTTTATCAATAACGGTTGGCTTGCTAGATAAGTTTGACGTTATTGTCATACAGATGGCGGTGATCAACTGGTCCCTAAAAGTCACACCTATAGGATGTGTTTGAGAGATGTGATTATTTGAGAAAATAATCATATTGATACCCTATTATATGACTAAAAGGTTAGTCAGTGTAATTGACTAAAAGGTTAGTCAATGTGATGATGAGACGAAAGTTAGCTGAGACGAATTAACTGTAATTCGTAAAATTGAATATAAAAAGTTATATTTAATTATAGTATATAATGTAAGCTAATTAAACATAAACCGTTATAATTAATTGGCAAATTATAAATATACGGATATTTATAACTAATGATGGATTATAATGTCGGTCCATGTAATACGACGATTATAAGATATTACATTATATTGGAAGCTAAAATGACCGAAACACGGTATCCAGATACACTCGGGTTTCGGGTCAATGGGTAGTTATTTTTGAGGAGACTAACTCTCCTCATATAAAAACCTAAGTGTGTGCCGTGGGAAAAGAAAGAGAAAAGAGAAAAAAAAAAGAAAATTAAAACCCTATTCTATTCTCTTCTCACTGGCAGCCACCATCAAACATATTCATCACAACAGACAAAAGTTAACAGTAACTTTTGACAAAACTACAAAACAAAAGTTAACAGTAACTTTAGTTCTCTTTCTAGCATAAGAGAAGGGTATTTCTCATACAATCTTGGGTGCAACGATTAGGAGGATATCTACTTTGATATCTCTGTTCTTTACGCCAAATTGCTAGGACCGGAGGTTGATTTCTAAATCTCTAAACTTTTTCTATGTTCTCGTTTATGACTTGCATAATCAAATTATTACTTTTCGTTATAATCCTAAAATAATTGTATTGTGGTAATACCGATTTCCCACAACAGTGACTATCCTAAATTCCTTACTTCCCAAAATAAAGATGCACTATTACAATAATCAATTAATAGCTCATAAACCCTCTAAAATACTTAGTCAAACAAGTAACTCACCATCAAACATTTTAATATAAATTATTATATCACTTTTAATATTTTTCAACATGTATATATATATACATATGTATTCGATCATTATCATACAAAACACGCTCGCCATGTGAAATACAATACGAACAATTTTTTAAGAGGCTAGAATAATACAAGTTTGAGTAGGGTTAACATATACGACAACCATCGTACCAACTTTATTCTCGGCAACTCCCACATACAACAATTATACGCATAATTAAAGTCAAAGTTATGCCAATAGTAATTACACCAAATTTACATTTACCTTTTATGCCAAAAATAATTATTTCTTTCAAAAGAAATATATTATTTACCTTAATTAACTCAACTATTGGTGAAACTCACAAGTATTTCCTAAAGTTATTCCACTATTGATCAGCTACATTTATGATCATCTTTAATCCTTTGAAAATTAATTGCTATTATCTTCTTAAAGTAGATAACTTATGCACACACACACATAACACATTCACAGTGTTAGACATTATTCACCCAAATGGAGATTAGATCATAGATTATCTAAAACGAATTTTTAAATAACCAAATTTACATTTCATTTCCAAACATAAAATAATAATAATTATATATTTGGCTAACTAGTGAAATATGTAAGAACAATGAACTGCCAATAAGATGATGATAAGACAGAATTCTTAAACAACAATGAATGGTAAGACAAAATTTTCATTAATAAATTAAAGTATGCTTTGCATAATTTACTTCTCGGACAGTAAAATATAAGACGAAAATTTAGTGCAACTAGACATCATTTAGGCAAAAGGCTGTTATTATGTCAATAAGATGATGATGAATATATTGATTACTACTTATAAATATCATTTATCGTAAAGACTATCCGCCGACCAAATTTATTAATTTATTATCAATTCCACATAGAAGAGGGGATGAAATACTTTAAAATACAAATCACTTTACAACCTAAATTAAAAAACAAACGACATGAAAACTGCAAATAGCAAAATCCATCCATAAGGAATGTCAATAAGAGTAATTACTCAATAACCATGGCCTAATTAAACGTATCAATTATTTTCTTAGATTCATGTAATTAATTTCAATTCACTACAAGTCATATATAAAACGGACAATACAACAAATGGGAAAAATTTCAACTTTAGATTGTAGGATATATGACTAGTAGTGAAAGTGACTAAGACGGAATTGAAAAATAATTATGAGAAACTTATCTTAATAGTCGTGGCGTGAGAAGTATCACTGCCCTAAAGTTGAAATTGCCCCGTTATGTACACTCGGACTCATGGCATTCAACCCCCAGGGATACACGACTTTCGAACCTTCGGTGTACACGATGGATCGAATTGAGAATGAACCAGAACAGTGCCCAAAAGATATACTATGTAATATTATAGAACATAAAGGTATTATATAATAAGTTTTAGAAGAAAGCGGTAAGTGTTGATTTATTTTGTGTGTTCTTGGCCAAAAAGAAAGACTCCCTTTTTATAATAATTAAGAGGTATGTAATTTAGGAGGGTAAAACTTTAATGGAGGGAATAAAGGGAGTGAAATCAGGAATTTTGAACAAGGTTATAATATTTCCCTATTTACAATGTAAAAGTACTTAATACTCATTCTTTTGAAGCATAATATTCCAACAGCCCTTACTCTTTTTGGTTCGACCCTCACCTAGAATAAACCCATTCACTTGCGAGGCATATAAAACTACCATCAAGGTGATAATGCTTAGGACAATAATTATAAATTACAGTATCTTTTTTTTACATCTAAATTTCTTTCCATACAATAGAAAAACGCTATCACCAAAAAAAAAATTGAAGTTCGGGAAATTCAAACCTAAGAACTACAATGTACCTCAATTTTTATCATATCATTAGACTAAAACATCTAAATCGACCAGTTCTATGAACCAATTTTGTGACATTTTGTGACTGTATCATTTCCTTGAATTGTTATGTACTCCGTAGTTGCTAGACTAAATACCCATCTCATTAACATATGAACGATATCTTAAGTTGACCATTGAAGTTGCCATAAGGGCTAAAAGGAAGGAGTTTTCACTTTTACCAGTTAGACAATCAATATCATCCTCCACATAAAAAGTGTCGTCTTTCTTTTTTGGTTACGTACTCATGTCCTTTTAGTTCGATTACCTGGGTTTCAAGCAGTCTACAAGACTCAGGTGCTACTATATTTGTATTGTAAAACGTTTTAATTTCAATTACAGTTCATCGTTGTCCAAAAAAAACATAGGAACGATAAGTTTTTTTTTTAACATAGGAACGATAAGTTTGCAGGTCGAGAAAAATATTTAAGGTGCCATAAGTATGATTTAGCATGTATAAACAACATGCCATCTTTCTCTTAAATTGATAAGAATGATTTAAATTTAATCAAAACAATCTTCCAAAATATTACATATGGTACGACGTTTATCAATACTTAATTCACTAGGAAATGAAACAAGAAACTTCAAAACTAAATCACCTCGTTGTCCATGTTCTTTAGATTTAGGCATTCCTTGTTCACTAATTACCTTTTCAAATCCTGGATTAATTACTTCATCAATTGTTAATGACATTTCTTCACCTCCTAATAATGGCACTAATATGGTACAACCAATAAGTGCTTTAACCAAAGGTACTTCAACTCCTAACTCCAAATTATCACCTACTCTTTTAAACATTGGATGTCTTTTTTCGTCTATAGTAAAAATTATATCTGCTGGTAAATGTCCCGGTTTTTCATCGCCTTTTCCTTCGAATATAATCGTTGTTCCTTTCTTCCATCCCGGCTTTACGTTTATTTGTAATGTATCGTCTTCTTGAACAATTATCCTACAATGATATATAAGACATGCACAATATCAAGTAAATACATGTTCACCTCAATTCAATAAATTTAAATTACATTTATGAAATCCTTTTTTTTCAAGTTATTTTTATACGTTTGTCCATATTATATGGAAATGACTCCAAAAGTACGTGCTATGGCAAAAATTACAAATACGACAAATTATCTCTAGGCAAAGGAATCACTTATGACGTTTGATACATAAAGTAGGCATTTTATTTAATAACAAAGTTCAATTGATAACTTATACGGAGTATATTTTTGTCTATCTTTATCGTTTATTAATTACCGAATAGAAATTTTCAGAAATGAAAATTAAAACTGCATGTATATTACAAATATGTCGTATAGAGTACAGTGCGGAGTGTATTTTTGTGCATGCTTACTTGCTTGTCCCAACTATTTATTTACCTTTAATTAAAAGTTATTTTAGAAACCTTAAAAACAACGAGTAGTATGAATAAATCCATGATTTATATATCTTTGCTTTATAATTTATATATTGTAAGTTTGTAACGGTTTTTCTAAAATGTGACATAAGGGCAATGTTAATAATACTTGAATGGAAAGTTTGACAATGAATAATACTGAAATTTGAAAAAGGGTTTTATCCTTTTAACTTTCCATGATATTTATCATTAAATTTTCCATTTAAGTATTATTAACATATGCGCTTAGAACACATTTTAGAAAAATCGAATTTATAATCCATGATTTATGTACTTAAATGTAAAAAAAGGGCATCCAAGCTATAGATTGAACTTACCCTTCATCAGAGATAACATCTCTTGTAATATTCATTTTCTTGACAGCACCAAAACACAACTCTTCTAACGAGCACTCGAGTTTTTTCTCAATCGGTTGCGGTTTTTTACGAGCAGTCGTTTGAGAAAATATAATCGGCGTTGTGCTTCGTCGACTCGTGCTTCTTAACAACCCGTTACTAGCCCTTGGCGTACAATTATCATTATTTTGGCTCATTAATTTCGATAATGTTATGTTCGATATTTCTGTAGGAGACGACGTAGAAGCGGCCCGTCGACTAAAACTCCGTTTTAAAGAACTTATCATACTTCCCGATCGAGAACTACTCCTACGTAAAGTCGGGTTTGGTGTTTGGCTTCTCCTACTTGTACTCCGAGAAAGCAATGAAGAGGATCTTTTAAAAAAGCTATCATCAATACTATGTTTATGATGATAACTCTTTGTTGAACCTTCGTATTTGTCCTCGTGTTCGTCTCCATTAGAATTCTAAACATTATTATAAATTACGTTAATACATGAGTACGTTTTTCTAATACGTGCCCTGATTAAGGGCACATGTTAATCTGAAAACAAAAAAGTAATTAACAATATATACAATCTTGTTATATAAATATCATGATGCACATTGCCATTCTGGTTTAAGACCGTCTTAATTATTATGCTTGTAACCTTGTTATTATAGATGTCATCAAGTAATCCATATACAATAAATAAAGATTGTCTTAAGCATAAATCACTTTCAAATATTATTTTGTATATGGCGAACATTACGAAAAATACATAAATTCACTTTTGTAATATGTGCCCTAAAGCCACATTTTAAGGTGAAAATAAAGATTAAACTAATAATATATCGGTTTTTCTAACATGTGCCCACTAGGCACATGTTAATAAAACTAAAATGGAAAGAATTAAATGATGTTTTTATGGGAAATTGAATTTTACTGTTATTCCTATTAAATGATGTTTTAGAAAAATCAATAATATATAAATACAATCTTATAATATGAATATATGACGCGTAATTATAAGTCCGGTTAAACCATCTCTTAAACATTTAAACTTATAACATTGTTTTTATAGCTATCATCAAACAATCATATAACTTGAATAAAAGGTTTTTTTAAGCTTAAGACAATTTTAAATAAGATTTTATATGTATTACGAATATTACCTTAGAAGATTTACCACTGTCATGAAATTTATCTCCACCTCCATGTTTTTTTGAGCTACTTTTATCGTGATGTTGCCATCGCATGACAAGGTTCTTGTAAGCCTTGCCTAAATCTTTTATGGATGCCGTTTTGAAATATTGAGGTTATTAATTAATATAAATTGATGAAAATTGAGAATTGTTTTTGTCAATTATTTCAAAAGTATTTTAGTGGATAAATTTTAAATTTTAGGTTGAAGAAAATTGATCCAAAATGATGAAGGATGAAAAATAACGAAATGTGAAAATGAATGCATCATTTTTCCTTGGATGATCAAGAAGTCATTCAAATCCAATCATTTAGTTAGGATATAATGTCTTAATTTAGAATAAATTAGTCAAAAGTATGAAGTGACAACCTTTCATGTCATTTTTAGAATACATTGTTTTTTTTTTCACAATAGATTTTTGTTTGAATTATACATTCAATCAATCATTCCTTGCGTACGTGTTTTTTTTTTCTTAAAAAAAAAAATTAATTCAAAAGCTAGAGAGTTGTTCTTATGTAAAACCTCATTGTTAGAGAGTATAGGGTTTAGTATAAGACGTTGAGGTGACGGCTACGGTACGACGGCTGTCGTTAGGGTTTTGGTCATACTTAGATTTCTTGTAAGGTATTATAAATACCTATAATTCTATGATATCAATAACACAACAATAATTATCAACACAACTTATTATGCATTTCTCAATTCATAATCTTATCATGGTATCAGAGCCAGAGTGACCGAAGGTCACGTGTTCAAACCCTGGCAGCCCCCAATATCTCACAACCTCACCAAGTGGGAAAACCCGGCACATGGTATGGGAGGGCCTGTGCACATAACTATAATATATGAGCCTCAACCATCACCTTAAGGTTTTGGTTGAGATGGTTCATCTATCATGGTATCAGAGCCTATTTTCTGAGGACTCTATAATTCGCTTCCGCTTTCTTGCCGGTGGGCGAAATTATACGACGCTCACCGGCGGGATTTTCCGTTGTTAATTATCTACTTCAATTATTTATAGCCAAATAAAAAAAAAAATTCCTCAACATCTCTCCTAATTTCCACATGATGAGCAGTTGCCTATGGATTTGCACTTCCTCATAATCTGAATGCCATATCCTTATTTTTAGTGACTGTGACGAGGGCTTACAAAATTGATATCCCTCGTTGAATAGAACAAATTAGAAAATAAAAATTGTATTTTGTCTTCTTTTAAATCTAGTTATAAATCTTCAAGTTCGTTCAAGGTGGTACAAAAATGACCGGCGAGTTGTTACTCCAATTAAATTTGGAGTTCGAAAAGTTTAACGTTCTCCAAATCTCGAAACTTACGGATAATTTTTCCGTTTTACTGAAATTTGTTTAGGTCCGATTAGTGTTTCTAGCAAATTATTTTGATTTTCGACAAGTCCGAAAAGCTTAACGTTCTTGTTTGAAGAAATTTACTAACGAGTTTGTTCTCGTTCATCTTACCAACCTTGCGAAGATAAAGATATAGTTAAAAAAGATGAAGATTGATTTTTTTTTCTTATTTTATTGTTTGTGCAAACTCATTGAAATTTTTATCAAAATTACATTGAGTTTGAGGGGGGATGTTAGAGAGTATAGGGTTTAGTATAAGACGTTGAGGTGACGGCTACGGTACGACGGCTGTCGTTAGGGTTTTGGTCATACTTAGATTTCTTGTAAGGTATTATAAATACCTATAACTCTATGATATCAATAACACAACAATAATTATCAACACAACTTATTATGCATTTCTCAATTCATAATCTTATCACTCTTCGCATAAGATTTATATAAAATAAATTTGTTAAACTAACTATTATGATTTATGACGCTTTAAACAAGAAGTAAAAATAACCAGATTTGTTGTTTTACAAAATTCTCGTGTAAAAAGAATTACGTAATAATTTTGGAAAAAAAATGTCATTAATGGTAACTTGTAATGGAAATATAAGAGCATCTCCAATGGTTATATACAAGGACCTGCTTGCAATTTTGTATAATTTTCAAGCAGGTTGCTCACCATTGGAGACAGAAAAATACAACTTGCTTGAAAGCTACACCTGCTCTACCAAGCTACATGCTTGATTTCAATTAGCTTGCTTTTTATTGGTTAATTATGTACAGTGGGCTCATTCAAGCTACAAGAAGTATGTAGCTCACCATTGTTGGGGTATGTAGCTTAAAAGCAATGTTGCTAAAAATATATATGTGCCAAGTCAAGCTACAAATAAAAATGGCTCACCATTAAAGATGCTCTAATAGCCTAGTAGGTAATGTACCGTACATGTCACTACATTGATATCTTGTGTCGGACTCATCTTATACAAGGATATTTGAATGATTTTCGCGTGAACAATCGAGTTTTGAACTTAAGACCTCTTCAACATATAAATATCATAACGTAACTAATAGTATATCATGTTGTATTTATCTATTTTTTTAACCGTGATGGGGTATTGTGCCTTGTTTTTATTGTAAAGGTATCGCGTAATAACATGTTACTGAAGAGTTTTGAGCTCAAAGTTCAAGAATATCACTTTGACACTTTTGGACATAAGTAATTTTTTTTTAGATGAGCATGTTGGACATAAGAAATAAAATGAGTCAAATACTTTAAAACGAGTAAAAACAATAGACTACCTGAATAGACTAGTAAAATATTTACACAAATTCTTATTTAAGACGGAGGTATCCGTCTTAAGCTTAAGACGGATACCATATTCTCTCACAAAATACCCATCAAGGGTGAGTGGATGTCACATGGGGGGTGCCCACCTTGTCCCTTATACCCATTTCCTCTCACAAAATACCCGTTGCAAGATCCGACCCGTCTTAAGCAAGACCTACTGAAATATTTATTCGGTTTATACTAATATGCTCATTTTAATCTTATAGCGGTTATAACTAACGATACGAACCGACTACGACAATTCTTATTTAAGCCAGTAATATTCTTCTTAACTAAAAATCGTGTCAAGTAGATATATAAGATGAAAAACAAAACATCTAAAAAATGGGAAGAACTTTGTCTCATCTATTTATATGTACAACGATAGGATTATACAACCTGAAGTTGTATAATACGAAGTAGCATTGTACAACCACCGTATATCTAATCGAGTTTATCCTGATATTCATATACATTTAGTTTGTGTATTTTTTCTAAGTTTGCTTAAAATTTAGGTTTTTGAATGCGCTCATAAAGTTTACAGTAAAACTCATAATCTTTACAATATAGTTCGAAAACTTTATTATACAACTCATAAACTATACCGCCTGTTGTATTACAACCGGTTGTATAGTCTATAAACTGATTTATATGGTGTAATACTTGATCCTCTTTTATTTAAACGGTTTTTCTAAAATGTGCTCTTAGCGCACATGATAAAAAGATTTAAATGCAAAGTTTAACATTAAATATAACATTGAAAACTGTAAAAGTGCCTTTATACTTTAATTTTCCATGATATTTATTATTTGACTTTTCATTTAAATATTCTTATCATGTGCCTTTATGACACATTTTAAAAAAAATCGTTATTTAAAAGAAAAACAAATATTATCGTCTTAAGAAAGACTAGTCGAGTAGTCAACAACACAATTCTCTCATCCTTTTCAACCAAAAAAACAAGAAAAAAAAAACATTTATCCCCTCAAAAAACAATCTGCAATGCGTCCAAATAGAAAACTGGTGAACACTTGACGAAGAAAGACACCACATAGAATAATACTCGTACAGTCATACTCGTATGATTTACACTGAAACAATTATATTAATTTATTATTAATTAAAATTTCAAAGAAAAAAAAAGAGAATAATAATAATGCAAAGCAAATGTCAAGAATCCTTCAGGTAATCTCCTAAAGCAAGCATCATTCTTCACAATCCTTTAATTATCTCACTAATTATCTCATAATTGTAAGCTTAATTACTCTCTCTTCGATTTTGGTGAGTTTTTTAATTGATCAATGGTATTAGTTGAATTACTTGTGTTTTATTTGATGTTTACTTGTTTTTATGTTGTATGAATGATTTCGCAATCGAATTAGTGGAATTGTTGTTGTTGTATAAGTTTATTGTAGTTTGAGTTTATGATTCGTGATGTTTTCCTAAGTTTACGGTACGGATTTTGTGGAAAACGGATAATTTTGGTGATTAAGTGAGAGGTTAGAAATTTCTTAAGCTTATAAGACGGGTTAAATACTAACACATGATGAACACATGATGATAATAAAGACAATATTTTTGGTACTTTCTAGGCAAAAAGTAGAGTTAATCGGTATGTATTTGACCCGTTTTAAGTAATGTCAGTCTAAATATAGTAGTTAAGTGTAAGTTTATTGTAGTGTGAGTTTATGATTCGTGATGTTTTGGTAAGTTTAAGGTACGGATTTTGTGGAAACGGATAATTTGGTGATTAAGTGAGAGGTTAGAAATTTCTTCATCTAAATATAGTAGTTAAAGTGTAAAGTGTGGAGTATGCTGTGAACTGAATTCAGTTCTGTAGCGATTCGAAGAAGACGGGCCGTGTTGCCTCTCACAAAGAGGCAAATGGGAGGGCAAGTGAAAACTCACTTGCCTTTTTGTGGGAGGCAGCCCGTCCCATCTTCAATGAGAATTAGTGCATTGTATTATGGTTGGTTAGTTTTGAGGATGTCTCATTTTGAACTCGGATGGTTGTGAGCTGACTACATGAGTGAGTGATCATTGAAGATGTGAGTACGTGACATGTGTGGCTAGTAATCGATAGAAGATATCTAATGACTGTAACAACAACCTTACCCCATTGGCCTCAGTGCTCGGGAAAATGGCCGGGAGGAGGGTGAGGGGGGTCGGGGGTTGTTGGAGGTACACAACGTTACCTACATTTCCAGATGACCTCAAAAGAAAGTTGCAATTAGAATTTCATCAAATAGCTCACGTTGTCCATATCGTCTAGCTTTGGTTATTACCTGAGTAGTTGCAATCATTGACCAATTTCTCTAGAATTGATTTATTATCACATGGGTGACTAGATGAGGGTGACAAGAGACAACATGTGATACAGGGGTACACTCCAGCTCTAAAGTTAGTAAGTTACTTACCTTTAGATGAAGCGCAGGAGTTCGTATCTGAGATAGTGAAAGATAGGCTTCAGGGTTTCATAGTTTTGTTTTGTTTTTTTCTTTTCAATGTTCGCATAATTAACTTTTTCTAGGGTATTATAAGCATATACTAGAAAATTATTGTGCGGTAGATTGCGAATTAGTATGTATCAGTACGTGATGCCCATTGTGGTGCAGCGAATTTGACAACGGTGGTCCTGTCACTTGCGTAGTGGAAACTCTATTCCCTCCTGCCATACAATATTGATTTATTATGTCTGTGGAATATATATCCTGGCTGCTAAGAAAAAGAGTGACTTCTGGGTTACATTTTTTTTTTGTGAATTAAACTTATAGAACACTTGTCTTTTTGTGTGCTTCAGGTAATTGAATGTCTGAATGAATCTCTTGTATAAAGAGTTGGACATATCACGCTGACATGGATAGTACTCATAGGTAACATGTTTCCCTTTCTCCTGATGCTTTTGTCCAATTCATCTCTACCATTTTCGTATTTTCCATCTTTCGGTATAGTGGATTTATCTCGTATTGATGCATGCTTATTTGTGCACAGTTCACTAGAGAAGGTTTTTTCAGTTGGCGATGCTTACTGCGGAGATTTTCTCGGTATGCTTCCTAATGGCAAAGGAAAATACACATGGTCAGATGGGACAATCTATGAGGGTGATTGGGAAGAGGGTAAGATGACTGGAATGGGATGCATTGTTTGGCCATCAGGATCAAGATATGAGGGTGAGTTCTCTGGCGGTTACCTTCATGGTCAAGGAGCTTATATTACAGCTGATAAATGTACCTATGATGGAGCTTGGAGGATGAATACTAAGCATGGGTTTGGAAGGAAAAAATATTCTAATTCGGATTTGTATGAAGGATCATGGAAAGAAGGACTACGTCAAGGAAGTGGGAAGTATATTTGGAGTTCAGGAAATTCATATATTGGTACGTGGAAAGATGGGACGATGAGTGGTAAAGGACTTCTGAAGTGGGCGAATGGTGATAAATTTTATGGTTCTTGGTTGAATGGACTACGAGATGGATCAGGTTTTTACCGCTTTGCTGATGGGGGGTGTTATTGTGGGAACTGGAGCAGGGGTTCCAAAGATGGCCGGGGAACATTTTATCCTTCTGGTAGCAAGCATATATCTTTGAAGAAATGGTGCAAGTCTGCAGGTCTTCAAGGAATTTTAAGAGGGGAGTCGTGTCAGAGTTTAATAGGTAATCATGGAAGCTTAAGAGATGAACTATCTCAAGGTTCATCTCTGAGTGCTGAAGAGAATAAAAGAGAAGAACCACAAATTAAACGTAGCATTTCTGAAAGGGTTTCTAGTGGCAGCCTAGTTAGCAGTTCAGGTCAAATTTCGACTAAGGCGTCAGCTGAAAGAGATTGGATTCTAGGTGATATTGAAAAGGAATTATCAATGAAAGATAGCTCATGCAAAGCCGCTTCATGTTCCGTTGATGATGATCAACAAGACAGGAAAGATGAGATTGACATAGCCCTAGAAAGAGAATATATGCAAGGCGTATTGATTAGAGAACGTGTCAGGAAAATTTCAGGGAAATCTCACAAAGCAAAAAGTCATGGTAAATTTAGTTCAAAAGAAGTCAAACCGAGTTCCTGCTTAAGGATATCCAACAGCAACCAAAGTCACTATTTTATGTATAATCTACAGCTTGGAATCAGGTAACACCTTTATGTTTCTCTTTTCAAAATGACAAGCATTACGTGATGCCTGTCTTCTACGAAGCAACCACTGACACGGGGGCAGTGACACTCTTGTTCTAACAGAGAGGCTGTTCGATGAGAAATATAGGCGAAGACACTCCCGTCAGTGATTAGCTTTTGTCAGACCTATTGCAAACTTTCAAGATCCACTGAGCTTACTGAATATTACAAATCATACACCCTGTTCTTGAAAAAATCAGATATAAGCTGTTCTCCAAATAAAAGGCTAATTATAATTTTGTAGAGCAAGTTGTTATGCTATAAGTTCTACCTCCTGTTCGTTTTGATGTAAATACTCGTAGAGTTCTTCAAACTTCCATTTATTAATGCTAGTGGGTCTTAGTTTTATTGCTTTATGCATTTGCCCATGTTTTCTATTTTTTTTACCCGCGTATCTTGTGTACTTAGTCTGGTCATTTATCTCTTTCTGACCTTGAAGGTACACTGTTGGCAAGATTACACCCGTGCCTGCTCGTGAAGTTAGATCTACTGATTTTTCTAAGCAAGCTAGAATCAAAATGTTCTTTCCAAAAAAGGGCTCCCAACTTACACCTCCACATTATTCTCTCGATTTTTACTGGAAGGACTATTGCCCTATGGTATTCAGGTGAGATTTCCATTATACAGCTCCAACTTATTTTATAACTACTGCATTTTTTTTATGATGTTTGCAAATTTTTAATATATTTTAGGTAGTATGAAAAGTGTTCTATTTTACAGTTGTAAATGTCCAGCTCTTGGGGAGACCATGTACCTTTTCACATAGGAAACAGGTTGTATCCAGGATATCTGGCCATCTGATGAACATAATGGTGCATAGCCATTGCATGTTTAGGTTGTTGGACTTGAACTTTATCATAATTCTTGATTGAAATGGGGATTAACATAGGAGCCTAGTCTTTTACTATGTTAGATGATAATCTCATCAGTATGGTTTAAGGACTAGAAAACACATCTGCCGTAGCTATCATCTATTTTCTCCGTCATCTTACAGGCTTCTCCTCTCATGGGTACTTTATTGAGTGCACCAAGTCAGTGTCGCGTGAAGTAATTTTATGAATCTACACGTTGAAAGATTTATTCAACATTTCACAGTTGTCATTCATATAGTTTTCTAAACTTTTTATGCTTGGTCAACTAGATCTTGACTCCATTTTCTGGGCTTAAAAATTTTCTGATTCTAAGACAGTACATAGTATTTTTTTGGCAGTGTTGTTCTTACTCAGTAATTTTATTTTATTTTTATTTTTTTCTTGCCAATGTTAATGCATGACTCGTAACTTTTGCATTGGAATTATTTCGAGAAAATTGGAGTTTTTTTAAAACAATGCCGTACTAACATATTTGTACATCTCTAATTAGTGAGTGTGATTGTAATTGCAGGAATCTGAGGGAGCTGTTTAAGCTAGACGCTGCAGATTATATGATGTCCATTTGCGGTGATGATGGATTAAGAGAGATTTCTTCCCCTGGAAAAAGTGGAAGCATGTTTTATGTTTCTCATGATGATAGATTTGTGATTAAGACTTTAAGGAAATCTGAATTGGAGGTTGGAGATGTATTTTGGGTCAAAGTTCAGGCTGCTCTCTTAATCTCTTTTCAGTAGTGCTGATGAGAAAGATTTACATGTTTGTAGGTATTTCTCAAAATGCTTCCCCGCTACTACGATCATGTGAAATTACATGAGAATACTCTTATCACAAAGTTTTTTGGGCTTCATCGCATTGAATTGAAATGTGGAAGAAAGGTACATATTATTTACCTTTTTTTTAATCTTCATATATCATGGTATTATGAGTGCGCGCAATTTTTTTTCTTCTATAAGGGTTTTATTTTAATTGATGAAAAACAACTTGAAAATGTTATGATGTGCTGGGTTTAATTTCGAGAAACAATAAGTATCTCCTCGAACTTGGTGCAGTATTCTGTACAGAATAGAAGCTATTTTTGTTTCAGTGTTAGGACTTAAGAATTAAGAGGACTAATAGCATATTTAGGTTGCAGTGGAATTTTGTAAATTTTTGGACCTTTAATTGTTATTTTTCTGCACGATATAATTCCTTAAAAAGGTTTCTCTAATGGAAGTTCATGAGTATCATTGTTCCTCAGATCCAGCCACATCACACATACAATTTAAAGATTCACTATATATAAAGTTGTTTTTATCTTAGAAGTTGTCTTTAGCTTTGAGGACCCTAGACAGTTGAGGATAAAATTGCCGCCAATTGCAAAAGATAATTAACTATAATTTATGTATGAAAAAATGGTACACACTGGTTTTTTTTTTTTGGTGAATTCTGTGTCTTTTTTTTGTACATATCACCTGTTAATTATTTGTTCGGATGTGATTTGTTGCTATTATTATTAAATTATTCTGGTTACAGGTACGCTTTGTGGTCATGGGGAATATGTTTTACACTGAGTTGAGTATACATCGACGTTATGACTTGAAAGGATCGACTTATGGAAGATTTACAAGCAAAGAGAAGATTAAAGGGAATGGAACCCTTAAGGATCTTGACTTGTCGTACGAATTTTATATGGATAGATCATTACGTGATGCACTATTTGAGTAAGTTTTTCCTACATTATAAACATATTTCTACTTAGCAAAAAAGGCGAGCATGATTGTCAGTCTGGTATCCTTAGTAGCTTTGCCCTTCTGAATATCTAAAGCAGCAAGTATTGAGGAGGTAGAATGAATGAGCTGGTTTCTCCGTAGTTTCTATACATTTACCTTACAGTTGTGGCAATTCTGAAAATTTTTGGGAGGATTCTCTGAGGTCGGTGGAAAATACGCCTGATGCAACTGTTTGACTACGAGTGTACAACAAGATAAAAATTAATTTAATCACCCATCTTCCATACTGTATTATGAAATTACATGGAGGGTAGTAGGATACACCTTGCACGGATCATTCAATTAATAGGCACTTACATGGTTGATAATGCTTGCAGACAAATTGAATTAGACTGCATGTTTCTTCAATCTCAAGATATAATCGATTATAGTCTTCTGCTTGGGTTGCATTTTCGAGCTCCTGAGCATCTGAAGACTATCATAGAATCACCAGATGCATCTAACAACAGTGAGAATAATCCTTCAATTAATGGTATGGTGTACTACTAATACTTCCATTTCTCACTTAGATAGTGCTTGTTTTCTGAAAGTTCTGTTCAAAGAAAAAAAAAATGTAAATTAACTGTACCTGGATGTTCAAATGCAGTAGCTTCGGTTTAGATTCTTGCTTGATATGTGGGTTCACATAAAGAAACAAACATCAACACATCAATGTCTGTTATGTAAAATGTTTAGATTTTCTCAGTTGTTCTCGTCGGATTTTAGGAAGGTTGGTCTGTGAGAGTAGTTCCCTTGTGTGCTTGATGACTTCCTCAGGTTCTTGTGTTTAAATTACTAAGGAAAGCGAAAAAGAAAAAAATATACTTGGGTGATGCTTTCAAACACTGTGATACCTAATTTTGTAGGGCGAGTACACATTCTTTCTTGCTGCAGATTTAGTTTGGTCATTGCTACTGAATTCATATCGATGGTATTTTGACTTAAGTTTTATCTTATTTGATTATTTTTACTTCTCTTTTGTCTTTTCTTACATACTTTTGTCTCTCATGGTTACCGGATTCGCTATGAATACGTCCTTACCGATTCGCGATTCGTTGTTCTAGAATGTGTGTTATATGTATTTCAGTAAGCAACATGCTATGAATTCGCTTTTAACGGTTCGTGATTCGTAGGGTACTGAGCGAATCTGGCAACCATAGTTCTTTCTGTTTATCATTCTCCACGTTTATATTAGTTTATCCTCTTCCCGTCTAAGTCTCTTCTTAGTTCTCATTTCAAAGGGTTTCATCATTCTTCATATCTTTTCACTTATCTTGCCTCCTTATAGATCGTGTTTGTGATTCATATATTTTTTCTTTTATGCATTTTATGAACTCAATAGCTGGACTTTCAGTTCCTCCAACAGGCCTTATGTTGGTTACACATGAACCGGGGTCTGTAAATACTGAACCTGGTCCTCATATTAGAGGAAGTACTTTGAGGGCATACTCTGTTGGTGATAAGGAAGTTGATCTCCTGCTCCCTGGCACTGGAAGGTATGTTATCCTGCTGTAGCTACTGGCTTACTGCAACTTTAATTTTATCGCAATTGACCTTTTGTTTGCCGTACTATGATACTATCTATCTTCTAATATTTTGTCGGACCAGTTACCCTATTTCTTGGTGATTTTTAAATAGACTTCATTTCCACTGGTGCAGGCTAAGGGTACAATTGGGTGTAAACATGCCGGCTATGGCAAACCGTAAGGTTCAAGAAAATGATGCAGATTCAATGGAAGTTGAACTCTTTGAGGTTTACGATGTTGTTCTTTATCTTGGCATCATAGATATATTGCAAGATTACAGTTTAAAAAAGAAAATTGAGCACGCAGGTAAATCAGTGTTTCTGGACCCAATGTCTATATCTGTTCTCGAACCAAAGTTGTATGCCAGGCGTTTCATCAATTTCTTGGAGAAAGTTTTCCCGGATCCCTGAAAGCATATCACTGAATATTTTTCATTACTCTGAAGAATACTTGTTGCTTCATTTTACCACTTTCAAAGTCCCTGAATGAAAGTTAATCTATCAAAGTGCACCACATTACCACATCAAGGCATGCGCTATATTTGCCTTGTGCCTTGGAATTTTGTTCGCACTGCCGGTGCTCTTATTTCTATATCTTCTGAGTGATCATTTCGGAAGTGGGAGCAAGGACCGAAATCAATGTCAGACTGGAGGAGCAAGCTGGGTTAGCTTCAAGCCTTCAAGAATATGCAAGGAGGGACACGGATAAAACCCTGGTGTAAACTAGATGTAAGTCTTCGATGAACAATGTAGTATTGGTACAGTGATGTAAAGAAAAAACCCATCTAGGACTCGTGTATCTTCTAGTAAATTTGATAATTGTTGAAAACTTATCTTAGAAGTATTAAAAAAATTTGTGAAGTTTTTGGGAAGATTATAAGCAGATGGATCACGAGATATAGTGTTTTCCGGATGTTATGTTTCAAAACACGCTTTAGGAGCCGCTTTCTTGAGGGCATAATTTTAAGGATCCATTGGATAGATACGTTGTTGCAAAAGCCTGGAAACTTGTCCTTAATTTTTCTCCTACGTTTGATTTTTAGTATGTGCTGCGGCAATGTAATGCTGGATAGGGAAGAAAATGGCAAGACCAGGTTAACAGTATTACAAGGACATTTTTTTATATGAAAAAAAAAGTCCGCACATAAATATGGAATAAATACGCTTTTAAAGAACCGTCAAATGTAGGTAATATCGTCAGCCCAAAACTGCCCTAACCAAGATCACTGACAGAACATGCCAGCCGGTTAGTCAATGGTTCAGTCAGTTACCAGCCTGGAGAAGGTTATACCAGAAAAGACGGCTTACTAGGGTCTGAAACGGACGGAACAAAAGCCTAGACTGGAAGAGAACATATGCTAAAAACCGAAGCTAGAAATGCGTCTATACCATGCAAACATAACACAGTTGCACAAATGGCCAAGTAAAGTCACACTATGTTGATTGGAAAACTTAAGAAACCACATTATCACAGATTAGTTCTCTTCCATACATTACAGAGACTAGATTACAGACCCGACACATTTTCCATGAAACAAGTGCGCTCTGCTTTCCTAATTAAGGACTATTTTAAAACCTAAGAAAAACAATGGTGTCCATTTGCATAATTTAAATTTGTACTCAGTACTATGAAGCTGAAGTTGTGGCCTTTTGGGTCATTTGGAATTGAGAGCAAATGACAATTTAGGCCTCGACTTGTTCTTGCCAAGCAACTTCATCTGTTTAGCGCGTTCTTCCTCTTCCTGCAGTTTCTTTCTGCGCATAGCCTCTTCCTTGCGCCTCTGCATTTCTTCCAGTTCACGATATCGTTCTTCTTCCCTTTGCTGTTGCTCTAGTGCTTCCATTCTCTGCGCCTCCTCAAGCTTGCGTCGATTTTCTATCAGCATTTTTTCAAGTTCTTCCTTCTCCTTACGTGCCTGTTCCTGTAAAGCAATATGACATGTGGACATTTGCACCTTGTTTGGATGGACAAATTTAGAGACAAGGGAGAGAAGGGATATAAGGAGTGAAGTATCCTGTGTTTAGATATAAAAGTAGGTCGGAAGGAGAGCGGAGGAATCCATTTTCCCTCCAACAGGCCGAATCATAATTTTTCCCAACATATCAAAAATTTAGAAGGAAACTCTCCTGCAGTAATTCCACCTCCCTCCGCTTCTCTCCTAGTATCCAATTAGTCTTTACTCTTGAGACAGAACTTATCATTTCAAAAACCCTTACTTTAAAAGAGCGCACAAGCCCAAAGCTGCAGTTGGCGAGACACACTACCGTGTGTAATTTCCACAAAAAAAAATTCTTCTAGATCTCATATTACAACTTTCCCCTTGTCACATTAACCCTAACTTTTAAGAGTAGAGGATTTAACTCATTTACATGTCAGCCCTCTTTAAAATCCAAGCAAGGGTATTACTACGGAAAATTTATACTCTATATTTGGCTTCAGCAGAAACAATAACACCCCTATGAATTATCTATGACTTAAAGTAGCCCAGGAAACTATCTTATAATTTCCGACTCTCTGGGCTACTGGACCCACAAAATCAAATGTATACTGGAATTAAATGAAGAATAAATGTTCAGAAGGGGATATGGTAAGCATTCAACATAATTGACTGTAAACCAGAATAATGCTCTACTTGCCTCTTTTCGCTGAGCGTCAAGTACAGCAGCTTGCTTTTCTTTCTCAAGTTCAACAGTAATCTCTTCACGCAACTTCTTTCGGCCTTCCTCTATCCGTTTCTGTATTTCTTGCTTGATTTCCTCAGAAGCCAAGCTGTCTGCAACTTTTTTTTGAATTGCTTCCTCTACTCTCCTAGCAGTTTCTTCCTCTATTAGTTTTAATTCTGCTTCCTGCTGACGCCTGTTCGGAAAAGAGCTATTATTAATCACAAATATCAGAACAAATATACAGCTTTGGCATCCTATATTCCCTTTACAAACCATACAGCAGTTACATGTAACACAGCTCTTAATAAAATTCTACTATTAGATACAAAGAAACAACATGGATGCCGAGTTTCTTTATGTCTTCTCTTTGCTAATTTGTAATTTAATGAATGGCAAACCAACCTTTATGCTTGAGAATTTATTATACTTATGTTTTCAAGGCATACCTCTAACTGAATCCAGATCCAAACAATGATAAAACTGGTGTACAGTAGATAAAGGAGGCATCCAATGGATCATCAAACACAACAAGTTGAACTATAGCAGTATCTTCCTTCAGAACAGCCTGTGGAGAAGAATGTCAAGTAACTTGCTGCACTTAAAAACTAATCAGGACAATACTTGTGTGCTCTCAAATCAAACATCAGAGACTGCATCGTTCAGGATAGATGATGTCTGGAAAACAGCCAATAATTTCAAATACATAATAACTAGTTCTTTATTTCTGTTTTTTGTAATGTAGTTATGTAGGACATTGATTGACAAAGGGGTGAAACCCATATATAGAATAGAACTTATAGAAGAGCGAGAAGGTTAAGCTCTCAGGCGATGAGTAATTTTGTGATTCTTGTCTATAAGAAGAAAAGCGAGACAGCCGTGGGAATGGCGCACTTGACCCTAAACTATAGAATAACCTAAAGAAGCAGTAGTTCTTTATTTCTCTTTTCTAAGAATACTGGGAAGTTGGGTGCACAATGGAATATAATGCTTCCAAACACCAGATCTGAAACAGACAACTAGTTCCAGTCCAGCTACAATTGGGTTTCATAGTAGATGCTTCGCTCGTCAAAACCCAAAAGAATCAGTCACAGATAGAGAGAGAATCCAGAGACAATCGTCGACATGGTCAACATTTTACGATGGAATCTTGTGAATAACTTGTGGTTGTTCAATCCGATTCAAAGGAAGGACTGACAGCAGTCTAATCTAAAGAAAATATACAATATTCATTGCCAGGTATTTCAATGCGTGTATAAAGGATTCATATAAAATAAAATAGTATATTTTGCTTACCACATCCACTTGACAACACAACTTAAACCAGTAAGCAGTATGTTTTACTAAATGCGATGCACACTACTCTCAGCCTGGGGACTGGGCTACAGGATTTACTTGATTCAAAACAAACCACGGATCCGTTCGAGCATATTTTATCATGGTGCTTACTTAAAATCAACACAACATTTATAAGAGGGTATAGCTTATAGCATGTTGCATATTAATGAATTAGATAAACAGTCTCAGCATCCCTAATAATGGCATCAAAACAAGGCTGCAATACTGAAACACAGCAATTGTTAAAAGGTTTTGCAGATCACCACGGCCAGATTCACTAGCCACGTTCAATGAGATTACACAACGGGAGACGATACCGTGACTGAAACAAAGAATTAAAGGGGTGTTTGGTTGGGAGGTTTGGAATGGATGGGAATGGATTTGGGCAAATCTAGTGTTTGGTTGGCTTGTTTTGGAATGGAGTTAGATACTTGATGGATTCTAACTCCATTCCAACCCCCTAGAATTTCATACCTAAGTTCCACCCCAAGTTTCTAACTCCATTCCCTTCTACTACAAAAAATAAACTTACCAAACAAGTTTAGAGTGGTATGGGAATCTCAATCCATCCCTCAATGGTATGAGATTCTTATCCATTGCATTCCACCCGCTTGAACCAAACGACCCCCTAATATATGCTACAAAGAATGTGGCCCATCTAAAATGTCTATATCTGAAAAACTAACATTGTGGCCTCTCCCAGTTTTGTAGAAAAACACTTCCATGACCACCATATCTAACTTTAGGTACAAATGCTTCATTGAAATTACTGTAATATTTATAGATATACTATGCTAGCGGCAAGCAGTGAAAGTCTTTTATTTTACATAATAGTCTCAATCAAAGATTGTTTCTTAAGCAGCTAATTCTTGGCCACTATTATGTAGCTAACATCTGCTACAGTTACAAGCCATACAACAAAAACTGATGCAGGCATATGCTCCTTGTCAGGCAGATATAGCACCAAGGAGCAAACACGCCAAAATAAATTTCATCTGTTTTGTAACCAAACAGTCACAAGGACAAACTGCAAGCCATATGAAACCAAAATAACTGACTATCTAACCCATAACAGCAGCCACAGAACTACTACAGAACCAACTATTAGGAAGGAGGCAAATGAAGTTAAGAAAAAAATCCAAGTCAGAATACTGCAAAAGAAAAATATACCTCTGCTTTTCTTCTTCTAGTTTCAACTTCTCACTTGCGCTTTTGCGCTCTATTGAGTCAATACTTGGACTACATGATTTACGTACAGGAGATAGTGAAGTGCTGTTACTGCGCCGACGCTTTTGCCGCCTAGGTGAAGGTGAACGACTTTTGTGACGCCTTGGTGAAGGTGAACGACTTTTGTGACGCCTAGGTGAAGGTGAACGACTTTTGTGACGCCTAGGAGAACGAGAACGATGTTTGCGACGTCGTGGAGAGATTGAACGACTTTTTCGTCTGTAGGACAAAAGGAAACCTGTTGAGCAAAGACTAATATCCCTTGATGTTACATACCATATGAAAAGAATTAATTACCCCCTGGAGCACAAGAAATCCAAAGCCATCTGCAGTTACCTTGTTAAATTGTAAACAAAAATCTTTGAGTTCTCCATCTTTATTCAAATGATGTTGCTAATCACAAAGGAGGAAGTAAGTAAAGCCAGCAGCACATATTACCTGCTCGCCTCCCAATGTTGGGAAGCAACTTCACACGAGTTCTTACAAGAAAAATCATCATAATGTAATCTTAGAACATTTTGCATAATTAGTTTTGACAGAGTGTCTTCAATTTTACAAGATTGACAATACCGTCATATTACAAATGATTAATAAATTGAGTGATCCACAAAGCACCCATCGTAAACAGAAAAGTAGCATTACAGGCACTGTTTTACAACAACATCACTTGCATCAACGAAAAATCTTTTACAAAAAGAGGTTCAAACAGAAACAGCCCATCAGAAAAACACCAACCATCACCAAATCAGGGAAGGAGACACTAAATAGCAAAGGTTGGTGTCCTTTCTCCCAAAATTCAAAATCATTACCCATTGAAATGCACATTACGTTTCTGTAATGATGCTGTCTAATAGTCAGCATAATTCCGTCTAATTAGGCAAACCCCTACATTTTGCAGCCAGGAATTTTATAATCTAGCTCCGTCCAAGTCCGTAATAGACAACAACCCACTTCACAAACTTTCTTAGCTAGAAATCAAATTACCAAAACCAACTATCGATCACATATTTCGGAAACAGAATAAATTCAAAAGCTCGCCTTATGTCTTCAAATTTAATCATATTCCCTCGTTTTTCAAAAAATAACAAAATCTACCTTGAAAAGCTTACATTCAATAAAAACTTTCTGAAATAACCTAATTACCCTCTTTTAAAATCGAGTATTATGTAAAGGCATTTTGAATTGATTACTCCTCCATAATTCATGGAGCTGCCATCAACAAAATCATCATTTACTCGTCAAAACGCAACGATTTCCAGGCTTCCAGCTAAAAGTGCTATCTTAGATATTTTTAAAGATGACAAATTGCGCAATTGGTCTCATTGTAGACGGGCATATCCGTCTACAATGAGAATTAGTGCAAATTGCGATAGAATTTGAAAAAACAAAAGGGGTACAACATACAAAATCGCCACCAATCCATACAACCACAGTTTTAAACCTATATTACTTCGGAACTCGATACCCAAGTCCAAAGATTGACCCTTTATCATTGGTACGACACTCCAACACTTCATTATTCATAAAAATAACCGTGTCCGACACTCGACCCTTTTCGAACCAACTCGAAGTAACATAGGTTACAACTTACAATACAACAAAAACAGCAGCTCAAATAAATCCAATAAAATAACTTAATCAATGAAAATAACCCAGAAAACATAATAAAAAAACTTAATCAATGAAATAAACCCAGAAAACATACGATTAATTGTTGAAGAAGAAAAGAGGGAAAGAGAAGGAAGAAATGAACGGAGTAACCTGGTATAAGGTGATCGACTTCGATCTCTATGACTTCTTCTACTTCGTCTATATGACGGAGATCTTGATCTTGAGATATCTCTTCCCATTATTTATTATTTTTAATTGATTGTCGATTTTATTTGGGAGAAATTGATTTCTGGGATTAGAATTCAATTAATTGGTGCAATCGAGTATAATACTAACAAACATGTACCTGAAAGAGAAATTATTGAGTGAATGAATGCATATTAGGGTTCATAGTTGAATTGAATTGAATTGAATTGATTGGGGAAAGGAGGAGTCGAGGAATGGCGCATGTACTACTACTAAGTACTAACCCTAGTTTGCTTGATGAGATAATGTCAAAAAATACGAATCAACAACGTTAGGAATTGGGAGTTAAGATTGGATTTACGTTGGATCGATAACTTGGGTCGGATCGTATTGGTAAAATCGGAATATAGGATCGTAAAATTTTATGGACTAACTAAATATAAACCGTCGCGGTCTTTAGATTACCTTTACTTTTGGCATAAATATTAAGGAGAAGAGATATACCATTTGTGGGTAGGGACATTGGATAATCAACGGTGTAATCGTGTAAGTGCCCACTTGGACGTCCCCTTGGCCCTGTCTGTATTGCTGACCTGGCATGGAATGAGAGCATCTGGCCATGACGGGGTTTTGTACCAACCCCTCGGATTAGCCAAGGTACACCTTGACGCGGAGGATGCCTAGCCGCGCTAGTGCCATGCCTCCCTTAGGCTTCAACATGAGCCTTTCGAGGCGTACATTTAGATTTGGGCCCAATAACTTGGGCTTAACTTGTGTCACTCATCAAGGGAGTTCTAAAACGAATTCCATTCATAACGACTATTATAGTAACGACAATTTTTAAAGCTTTAATTAAGTAAGAGTTACAAACTTTGGCATGGAAAACACACACATATTTTTTTTTTAAGTTTCAGTCTTCGATCTGATCCAATCAAATCCGGTGTTAGTTTAAGTCCCCAACTACTAAACCTCATTTTTTTGAAGTCTCGGTTTCAGTTCGGTACGGGTTTGGACCCATGCTCGATTTTATGGTAACCTGTTAGTGTACTTAATTTACTTTAAGGGTTGTGAGTTGTGACATTGGTGATTGGTTTAACAACGACGTAATGCGGTTTTATACCAATATATTTGTAAAACGAATTCAAACACAATGATTAGTGGGTAAACAAAATTTCTCATTGAAGACGGACATATCCGTCTTAAATTAAGACATGTCAGATCGCCTCTCACAAAAGGCAAGAGGAAAGGCAGGTGGAAAAACCAAATGCTTTTCCACTTGCCTATTCGTGAGAGCCAACCCAATCTGTTTTCATAGAGGACGGATACCCGTCTTGAATAAGATCAAGTATGGGAAAACCGTAAAAGTCTAAAACTAGTTACCAAATGATCCGGTTTTGCAATAAATTATAGGGAGTTTTAGAGTAAAGTATAAATAAAAACAAACAAAAGCCCTCTTTTGAATCCCTTGCTCAAAAACCTTGTAACAAACTAACAATGGCGTCAACAAGCGGAAGGCGTAGCATCAAATCCTCTTCATCCTCCGACACTTCCATCCTCAGCAGAGTTACTTCCGCCGTCACTGAATCCTCCATCTTCCAAATCAGCAAAGATAAAGCTTCCGACGCTTTTTACGTCGGCAAAAAACTGTCGAAAAGCACCGGAAAAGCCGCTTGGATCGCCGCAACCACCGCCATTGTTCTCCTCCTTCCTCTCATCATTGAATTCGATCGCGATAGTCAATTTGATCAACTTGAGCTCCAGGCTTCTCTCCTCGGTGGTCCCGCTCCTCCCGCCGCCGCCGCCTAAACCCTACTGATTCGTTCCATTCTCGCTTGCTCTTTCTTATTTAATTGTTTCGTTGATTTTATGAATTGATTCTAGGTTTTTGTTTAGATTATACTATGAGTTTGCTGATTTCTGGATTATTGAGGAGATTTATGTTTTAAATCTTTAAGAATTTATGGCGAATTTTTGGTTTTAATGTTTGCTGGTTTGGTTTATGTTTTTTGTTCATTGATTGTGTGTTTAATGTTGTGAAATTAATGATAGATTTTGATGCATTGTTTTATGTTTTTGCTCTTTGTTCGTAATTATTAGTACAACTGGTTGCGTAATTTATGAAATTTATAATAAAATTTTCGAGGTTAAGTGTAAAGTTTACGAGTTCCTCTACAAATATATTGAGCTCAAAAACTTATAATGCAACTCAGAAACAATATAAACTAGTTCAATTAGATTCTAGTTTTCAAGTCAAAAAATAAAAATATAACCTAAGTTATTTTTAAAAGCTCCAAAGAAAAATATACATAAGGCACAGTTAGATTAATCTAATATGCTTGTAGTCCTTGTACAATGCTCTTGTACAACCAGTTGTATAATCATATTTTCCCTTTGTTCGGGTTTAATGTGGTGGATTTTTAGATCGTTGTGATGTTTTTCTATGAGAGTCGCAAATTTGGTATGTGGGAGCTCTGAGATAAACGAAATAATGGTACTAAATTGGATGCAATGCTACAATATTCCAAGATACGTAATGGGATGTTTTAGACTCCCACAAGAATTGATCCACCATTTGAATTTGAATGGAATAAGTAGAATTTTATTGACGATAAAGAAACAATGACTGAAAAACGGCAGACTTCTGGGCTGGCAAAATAAGTTTTTGAGTATATATTATCGACATCTCACAATGTACTGTACAAAAATAAGTTGAGATATTTATACACAATAATCTGCTTATAATTTGATATGAATAGGAAACTGTAAAGCTTTTGACGGGGCTTATTAACTTTTCTTACTTTTATTTAACTTGATTATAACGTCGTCGGGTGAAAACTGCGGAGATGTGCATGCCATCGCCTTTTTCACCTTTGAAATGGAATTTTTCATCTTTGAACCCATACCTGATAGTATGTGATGCGATTTTTTATTTTGTGTCTTAAGTTCGATATCTCTTGAAGCTTCTGAGATCATTGGTTTCAGCTCTGAATCTTCCTCGCCTAGTTCTTCTCCTGCACTTTCTTTTTCCTTCTCAGATTTTGGTTCATTTGCTGCCCTCTTTTCATCATCTTGCGGATTTTGTGTAACAACAACCCACTCTTCTTCTTTCTTATTGCCAACGGTTGACTGTGGCACTGACTTGACCTCTGTTTCATTATGTTTTTCAGCCGTTATTTCTTCTTTATTCGTAGTGAGAGATTGCATTGGTTCGAGTGAGGGAACTTCATTTGTATCAACAGGTTCATCAGTCCTCATATTTACCGAGTCTTTGCCACACAAGTCTTGGAGCTGAAATGATTGGGGAATATCATCATAATTTCCTCGGAGCTGCTCTTCTTCATCAACCTGCATGGACTGTGTAATATTGCTGTCTTGATTGCTCACCCTTTTCATCGCTGGTTGTCCTGAGACCTGTGACGCAACTGTTGTGTCATATATTGCTTGCTGTGTCCCTTATTTATGAAATATTTTGCGTCAAATAAAAGCAAACCTTCTCTTCTAATGGATTTGGTCCAGTAGGTGGTGTATTATTTATGCCAGAAACTTGTGAAACACTGATAGTAGTATTTGCTGATTGTTCATCTGCTATCATATGCTTCTCTGTTGCATCACACGACTTTGATGTGGGCAGGGGAGACTGCACCAATGCACGGTCTTCACTGACAACCGTCTAAATGAATAAAATATATGGTAATCATTAGATCTGAAGGATGTATACATTGGAACAATCACATATAGCATGACTTGGTCTTAGGCTATTTTTTTGGGTTACACGGGAGAAGAAAGGATGGGCGAAAAAGAAGGGGGGGGGGGGGGGAATGAAAATAAATTATGCCGTTAGGGGGCAATGGCATCGAAATTTGTATAATAATGCTCATGCACTTGGAATTCTTTGGCTTCCTCTGGGCTATGTGTCCGTCAGGTTGTAGGGTCTTTACCACTAGAAACTTAAAGGTATGAAAGGAGAAAAATAGCGTTGGAAAATATAATGAAGCCTATATATTCTACAGAATTTCCACAAAGTTTCTTACTGTCTTTACGTCGCGCATCTTTTCTTCTTCGGCAGCATCAGTCACTACAGCTTCATATACTTCAAAGTTCGAAGGACTGCTTTCACCCATGATCTCATTTTTTACTGTTTGGAGCTGTGTATCGTTACCAGTTTCTTCTGGTATAGCTACCTTCTCACTTTGAAGCTCAATTACAGGCTTAAAGCTCTCAGTTTTTGTATGGTTATCAGTTGATGTCTCGCATGAATTTACTAGGTTTTCTCCTGAAATTGGTTGTGATGTAAAGCTAAGTTGAGAGGATTGGTCTGTCTCTCTTTTTTCATACAAATGGCAGACTTCATTAACATTCAGCATTTCTAGTGTAGAGTCCTCTGTATCATTCTTTACTTCTGCATTAGTTTCAACACCTTGAAACTTTGATGACAGTGCTTTTGGCTTAGCTTCGAAACTTGGGGGTTCAATTTCCCTTTCTTCTGGAGCGCGTACAATTTCGGTTGGGTTATCAGAAGACTTGAAAGGGTTTTCTGTACTCTCTTCATGCAGTGTTTCCTTTTCAAAAGATGTCTCATGTGTATCTGTAACTAATGTACGAGTTTCAGGTATCTGTTTCTGATGCTCAGAAGATGACTGTTTTAGTTTGTCCTCTGTTTCAATTTCCTGGCATATATGGCTCGCTATTATTTCAGCGGCACTGATTTTCTCTTCTTCTTGGCAATCCATGTGCACATTACTTGCATTTGTAAGTTTGCCTTCACTTGGTATTTCGTCTACCTTCAAGCTTGCTTCGGGGTGACCTGAATCTATTTCTCTTGAACTCACATCTTCTGGTACCTCCATTTCAGCGAACCATATTCTGCCATTCCCTTGTTGAGGCGTCAGAGTTGAGAAGCACTCCAGGCCCTTTGCCGATTCTTGCTGTTTTTCCTTTTCGACGTCCATATTATCTGGCTTAAGAACATTCATCTGGTGTAATAGCTCAGAAGCATCCATCTTGGGTTCCACAGGCCTGACCTGCTCCATCACATGACTGGCTGTGTTAAAAAGTATCAAACTTAGAGAGCATAATTTATCACATTTTTAGGGTTGCTTACCTCATTTTCTGCTTTTTCTCCTGATGTATTTTGTTGGAAATCTGTCTCGACAGCTTCTCCTTCCAAACTTGTGGATGTGACCAGGATGTTGGGTTCGTTAGAGATCTGTACACATAATATAGTTTCTGAATAAAAGTTGAATCCGCTATGAATACATTAGTCATAGATTGATAACCCTCTCCCTCCCTTGCTAAACCAACTATTTTCAATTTATCATTTTTAAAAGCTTGTAGTTATTGTATAATGGGAGTAAAAAATATCCATCAAAGCTACATCGGTTGACCATAAAAGTCAAATGGGACAATCTAAGTTTGACCTTGTACCTCTTTTGAATCCTTAGTGATGGTGATGGAACACTCCTCTGATTTGGTGTTGCATTCTGTGCTGTTCAATGTCTTTTCATCTCTGTCAGCACCATTGTCAATTTTGTAGAATTCGGGTTCATGAGTCTCAGTATCTGCATTAGTTTCTTCTTTCTCTTCCATAGTCTCTTCTTCAAGCTTTTTGCTTTCTTTGCAGGGCACTGGTTCTGAAGATCTTTCGACTATCTCTACAGAGCTAGCGGCTACCTGCTTTTGTAATGGAGAGATGTTTAGTCAGAGACTTCGTAAGGACTCGAATCAGTTATCTCAGATATTTGTTAGTTTTAATTTTTTTGCAAATGATGATATAACAGAAAAAAGCGGTGTGGGGGGACTTTCCTTACCTCTTCTGAAGTAACAGCATCAATTGTTATGCTAGTTCTCTCACTTTGGGTGTTGCCATGGTGCTCGTCTTCGGCAACCATAACTTCATCAGCTGACATCCTAGTATAATTGTCTTTGATTGGAACTGAGTTTTCATCCCCATCGTTTGTATCTATGCCCTTATTTCCATGGCTCAAGTTTCTCAGTCCAAGCTCATGAAATACAGTCTCCTCATTCGTCACTGTATCGCCTTCACATCCACTCGTTTCATAAGCATTTTCATCCTTCAGCTCTTCGACCCTGCTACTTTGAGTATCATCTCCCATATTGTCTACTTCCTCAGGGGGCTTTGTTTCTATGGATATTTCCTTCTGCACATTGTAGTTTGATGTACAAGTAAGATTCAACTCTCGGATTCACTGGTAATCTTTCTATACAATCTACAACACTGTCTAGCATAATATCTTATCGACTCTTAGGTCTCTTACTATTTCCTGTGTTAGAAATACAAGCGAAACCGAATACCTCACTTTATATTATGATGGCATTTCCTGTGTTAGTAATACAAGATAATGAAACTCTAATTAGGCAATCGTAAGGCTTACTGAATGTAAGTTTGAAGAAGTGAGCTCCAGAATGCTTAAAAATTTGAAGTTTAAGAATTATGAGAAGAGTTCAGTAAGGAAGGGATCTAACACTACTTAAATTGTTTGCATTGTTGGAGTATTTCACTATTCCTTAACGGCTGATAGTCTGATACCAATCACTGTTTTGCAAAACAGGGCAACTAAAGATGATAACTTTTGTTTCCAAATCTTTTTCCTTGAAACTTTTGTTTTCTGTCGAAAATACTTTTACCAAAACAAAAGGTGAAATAATCAAGATTTTGAGGTGTGCTTTGACTTTTTAATTTCAAAGTTTTTGCTACTCTGATCTATATCCTCGTTAGTTTGACCTTCCATTTAAACAGTTTGGCTTTCAGCAAATTATGTAATTTATTCATTTCATTCTTTCCATATTTCATATCTTACCTCTTCAATTGTGTTATATGTCGGCGTTCCTTGTGACTCATAATTCTCCTTGACCGTACTTTCTTCTACGGTCATCTCACTCTTCAATGCCTGGCGATCCCTTTTTTCAATGATATCTTCTACTGTCTGTTCCTCATTATTGGGCTCTATTAATTGCTCTGGACTTTTGGTTTCTTCTTGATTTTCGGTGAGTCCCTCAGACGCGTGTTCATACTTTTCTGAATTTGGTCTGATGGATGGATCGGCTGTAAGAGAAGCTCCAACGGTCTGAAACTGATCGGCCTCACTTTCAGTCTTATGTGAGTAACTGTCGGTACAGCCCTGAGGTTCCATCTTTTCACCGTCTAAGAGATCATTAGCACCGTGAATTTCTGGCACTAAATATTCCTCCGTTTTACTCACTTTTTCAACTGCTGGTATATACAGTAGATCCTCACTTAGTTCAAAACCAGAGGATACTTGTAGCTCTCTCTGTGTTTCCTTTTCTGGCATGAGATCCTCTTCCTTCTCTTTATTCAGATCTTTCAGAGTCACCGAGCCGTCTTCTTTATCTTGTGTTGTGCTTGTAGCTTCGGAAGGAGATAATGGTTGCAAAAAGTTCTCTTCTGGTTCAACTGGTTGCTTTCCTTGTGTTTCCACAGTCTCATCTGTGGGCTTTTCATCGATATCATGGCCATTTATACAGGAATTTGTCACATTTGAAACATTTTCTTCTTGATCTAAAGGAATCTCTTCTCTGTCATCTTTGTGTTGACTTTCTTCAATTGAATTGCCAACCATTTCCATGTTGAACTTAGGTTTGTTGGAGTCTAGTTCATCCTCCTCCTCGTTTCCTTTGAGGCTCTGTTCACGAACACCTAGTTCAGGTCCTTGGTCAGCATTGTTTGTCTGACTTATTCCTAGTGATGGTTCTGTCGTCTGTTCTGCTAGTAATAATGTTTCATCCTTCGTTACTTCTGAGCCTGCTGTGACCAGTTCATTTCCTGAACTTGAAGCATTGGTATTTATCACCTGTTTTATGTCTTAGTCAGTTCATTCTATTTCATCAAGGGGTATTTATGAAGAATAGTAGGACTTGGTATATTCTACAAAAGCTCAAGTACAGTCTAAAATTGTTCTTGTCATGTACTCATGGGTAACTAATCTAACTATATGAGGTATTGATTCTTGCTTGCTAAATGAAATGTGCCAAAGAAAAAGGGAAATACCTCTCGTTCCTTGATTTTGTCTATTAAAGCCTCGTTTCCATGCTCATCATGCTCTCTCACTTCTTCTGTGTTATTTACCTTGGAAGCATCTATTCTACACTCCTCATTATCCTGATTCGGCAGTTCAGCTTCTACATTTTGTCCAGATGCTTCAGAATGCATAGGGGTTTGCTCGTCTTGTTCTCGTTTGCTAGTGCAATCATCTTCAAATCCATGAGTCTCACATTCCTTATGTTTGGAAGAGACTGATTCATTCATTTCATTGAACTTGCATTGTTCATGTGGTTCTTTAACCTCTTGAATTTGTTCGTCGTACATGCAAGTGTTTTCTTCATTCTCTAGCTGGGGAGCATCAGCTGTGTCTATATCTCTTTCCTGGTTCACCAGAACACCAATTTAGTGTTACTCGGGTACAAATATGTATAAGACCCTAAGTGATCTATCTCCATCCCAAAGATAAATTGATGAGAAACCTAAAAACACTGACATAGAAAATAGAAAAGAAGGTAGTCCGAAACTCTTGCAGAAGAGCGTACAATTGGCCAAAGTCAATGGTGAGAATATAAAGGGACGGAGGGAATACAACAGAATCTTCTTACTCAAACTAACCTGGTCAATTGTAAGTTCTTCTGCAAGAGTGTGCTGAGAACCTTCCTGTATACTTTCTCTTTCATTGTTTGCGGGTTCCTCATCGACCTGCATTTTCTCCCTGGCCTGTTTAGAATAACAAAGTTTTATTGTGGTGTACAACAATATTTCGCTTCTGCGAATAATGGGGTTCTATGTTTTACCTGGAGCATTTCTACCTCAACTATGGGAACCTTGTCCAAGTTTATCTCTCTTTGGGAAATTTCCGAGTTTATGTTTTCGTTTCCACCAAGGTCTCGACCATTGGTTGGACCTAAGTCCTCTGCTTTGCTATTAATTGCCTCATTTTCGGTGTTCTTCTCTTGTATTAGTTCTGTTGATGGGATAGAAATGTGGTTCTCAACATCCATGTCCTGTAATAACGGTATGTTACGTTGGAAGCCTCAATTGGTAGCGTATAAGTATGTTTCAACTTGGATAAGAAAACTTTTTTTTACAGTTCTTCATAGTTTTAGAAGTTCAGAATTTCTTGGGTTTTACCTGAAACACAACTTCTGTGCCAACTATGGGATCCCCGTTCAAGCTTATCTCCTTTTGTGAAATTTCCAAGTTTGTGTTTTCTTTTCCACTAAAATCTCCAACATTAATTGAACCCAGATCCTCAATTGCCTCATTCTCAATGTTATCCTCTTTTCTTAACTCTATTGATCCTAGGATAAATTCGTGCTTCTCATCGTCCATGTCCTACATAGGTATGTTACATAGAAGGTTGAATTGGCAATGCATCAAAATGACTTGCAAGAGACTTATTTTTAAAATTTTTCTAGTTCTATCTAGTTTTAGAAGTTCATAATTTTTTGAGTTTACCTGCAGCACAACTTCTGAATCAACAATGGGATTGTTCAAACTTATCTCCTTTTGTGAAATTTCCATGTTTGTGTGTTTGTTCCCACTAAAATCTTCAACAATGTTTGAACCTAGATCCTTTTCTCTGTCATTATTACTTGCCAGATTCTCGATGTTATCTTCTTCTCTTAATTCTGTTGATTCTGGGATAGTTTCATGGTTCTGAACGTCCATATCCTGTAGTATAGGTCAATGCATTAAAATATTTCAACTTGAAAGAGAAACCTATTTTTTTTGTTTTCTAGTTCTATATAGTCTTAGAAGTTCATAATTTTCTGAGTTTTACCTGAAGCACAACTTTTCTGTCAACTATGGGATCCTCGTCCAAGTTTATCTCCTTTTGTGAAATTTCCAAATTTGTGTCTTTGTTTTCACTAAGGTCTTCAACAGTGTTTGAGCCTAGAACCCCTGCTATGCTATTATCTGCTTCATTCTCGGTGTTATTCTCTTCTCTTTGTTCTGTCGATTTTGGGATAAAGCCGTGGTTCTCAATGCTCACGTCCTGTAGTAAGGGTATGTTATGTAGAATTGTAGACGCTTGAATTGGAAGTGCATCTAATAGTTTCAAATTGAAAGAGAAACCTTTTTTTTTTCTAGTTCTTTATAGTTTAGAAGTTTATAAACTTTTGAGAGTTACCTGAGGCACGACTTCTGTGTCAACTTTGGAATCCTCGTCCAAGTTTGTCAGCTTTTGGGACATTTCTGAGTTTGTATTTTCGTTTCCACTAAGGTCTTCAATCGTGTTTGAACCTAGATCTGCTACTCTGCTATTAAATGCCTCATCCTCGGTGTTATTCTCCTCTCTTAGTTCTGTTGATTCTGGGGTTAATTCGTGGTTCTCAACGTCCTTGTACTGGAGGAATAGTATGTTACATAGAAACTTCAGTTGACAGTGTATGAGAATGTTTCAACTTGAAAGAAAAACTATTTTTTTCTAGTTCGTCATAGTTTAGTATTTCATAATTTTGAGTTTTACCTGATGCACAATTTCTGTGTTAACTGTGGGATCCTCCTCCGAGTTTATCTCCCTTTGTGAAATTTCCAAGCTTGTGTTTTCGTCTCCATCTGGGTCTTCGATAGTGTTTGAACCTAGATCCTCTCCTCTGCTATTAATTGCCTCATCATCGGTGTTATTCTCTATTCTTATATCTGTTGATTCTGGGATAAAGTTGAGGCTCTCACCATCCATGACCTGTAGTAATTGTATGTTACGTAGAAGCTTGATTTGACAGTGTATCAAAATGTTGCGGCTTGAAAGATAATTTTTTTTTTTTTTCTAATTCTTGATAGTTCTTGAAGTTGATAAATTTTTGAGTGCAACCTGAGGCATGACTTCTGTGTTATTATCTTCCTTCAAGTTTGTCGACTTTTGTGAAATTTCCGAGTTTTTATTTTCGTTTCCACTAAGGTCTTCAACAGTGTTTGAACCTAGATCCACTGCTCTGCAGTTAATTGCCTCATTCTCGGTGCTATTCTCTTCTCCTAGTTTTGTTGATTCTGGAATTAATCCGTGGTTCTCAACATCCATGTCCTGCAGTAAAGGTATGTTACATAGAAGTTTCAGTTGATTGTGTATCAGAAATTTTCAACTTGAAAGATAAACTATTTTTTTAGTTCTTCATAGTTTCATAATTATCGAGTTTTACCTGAAGTACAACGTCTGTGTTAACTATGGGATTCTCCTTCAAGCGTATTTCCTTTTGTGAAATTTCCAAGTTTGTGTTTTCATTTCCACTATCCTCCACAGTGTTTGAACCTATGTCCTCTGCTCTGCTATTTATTGCCTCACTCTCAGTGCTATTCTCTTCTCTTAAGTCTGCTGATTCTTGGGCTAATACACGGTTCTCAACGCCCATGTCCTAGTAAAGGTACGGTACGTTACATAGAAGCTTGAATTGACAAAGCATCAAATGGTTAACTTGAAAGATAAATCTATATCTTTCTAATTCTTCCTAGTTTTTCATAGTTTTAGAAGTTCATAATGTTTTGAGTTTTACCTGAAGCACAATTTCAGTGTCAACTATGGGACTCTCGTCCAAGTTTATCTCCTCTTGTGAAATTTCCGAATTTGAATTTTTGTTTCCACTAATGTCTTCAACAGACTTTGAGCCTAGAGCCTTTGCTATGCTATTAACTGCTTCATTCTCGGTGTTATTCTCTTCTCTTAGTTCGGTTGATTCTGAGATAAAGCTGTGGTTCCCAACGCTCATGTCCTGTAGTAAAAGTATGTTGTGTAGAATTGTAGATGCTTTGAATTGGCAGTGCATCAAATTGTTTCATCTTGAAAGAGAAGCTTCTTTTTTTGGCTTTTTGCTAGTTCTTCATAGTTTTTAAAATAAGAGTGTTACCTGAGGCATGACTTCTGTGTTAACGCTGGGATCCTCGTCCAAGTTTATCACTTTCTGGGACATTTCTGAGTTTGTACTTTCGTGTCCACTAAGGTCTTCAACAGTTTTTGAACCTAGATCCGCTGCTCTGATATTAATTGCCTCATTCTCGGTGTTATTCTCCTCTCTTAGTTCTGTTGATTCTGGGATTAATTCGTGGTTCTCATAAATGTCCTGCCGTAAATGCATGTTATATAGATGCTTCAGTTTGTGGTGTATCAGAAATGATTCACCTTGAAAGAAAAACTATTTTTTGGTTTTTCATTGTTCTGGAATTTCAGAACTTTTTCGTTTTACCTGAGGCACAATATCTGTGTTAATTGTGGGATTCTCGTCCGAGTTTAAATCCTTTTGTGGAATTTCCGAGTTTGTGTTTTCGTATCTAGTATGGTCTTCAATAGTGTTTGAACCTAGATCCTCTTCTCTGCTATTAATTGCTTCATTCTCAGTGTAATTCTCTTCTCTTAGTTCTGTTACTTCTGGGACTAGTTCCTGGTTCTCAACATCCATGACCTGCAGTAAGTTATGTTACACAGAAGCTTCAGTTGACAGTGTATCATAATGCTTTAACTTGAAAGGGAAACAATTTTTTTTTAGTCCATAGTTTTAGTTCATTAATCTTTGAGTGTTACCTGAAGTATAACTTCTCTGTTTACTACGGGATTCTCGTTCAAGCTTATCTCCGTTTCTGAAATTTCCAAGTTTGTGTTTCCGTTTCCACCATCTTCTACCGTGTTTGAACCTAGATCCTCTGCTCTGCTATTAATTGCTTCATTCTCAGTGTTATTCTTTTCTGCTAGTTCCGCTGATTCTGGGACTAATTCACAGTTCTCAACACTCGTGTCCTGTAGTAAAGTTACGTTACATCAAAGCTTAAATTGGCAGTGCATCGAATTTTCACCTTGAAAGAGAAACCTATTTTTTTTTCTAATTCTTCTTAGTTTTAAAATTTCATAAATTTATACTCCCTCATATTCTATGTATTCTTCCCCTTTGCTTTTTGCACAAGGAATAAAAAAATCAATTTAGGCCACACAAAATAGACTACCCCACATACAATTCAATATGGACCACACAAAGCTATCCCAAAAAGGAAATAGGGAAGAAAACTTGAATATACAATTAAGGAAATAGGGAAGAATAGATGGAATAGGAGGGAGTATGTTTTACCTGACTCATAACTTCTGTGTTTACTCTGGGATCCTTGTCCAAGCTTGTCACCTTTTGCGGAATTATCGAGTTTGTATTTTCGTTTCCGCTAAGGTCTTCATTAGTGTTTGGACCTAGATCCACTGCTTTCCTACTAACTGCCTCATTCGTAGTGTTATTCTCTTCTGGTAGTTCTGTAGATTTTGGGACTAATCTACGGTTCTCAACGCTCCTGTCCTGTAGTAACGTTACATAGAAGCTTGAATTGGCAGTGCATCGGAATGTTTCACCTTGAAAGAGAAACTTGTTTTTTTTCTATTTCTCGTAGTTGTAGAAGTTTATAAATTTCTAAGTTTTACCTGTGGTATGACTTCTGTGTTAACACTAGGATCCTCATCCAACTTTTCTGAAATATCCGAGTTTGTATTTTCGTTTCCACTAAGGTCTTCGACATTGCTTGAACCTAGATCCATTGCTCTGCTATCAATTGCCTCATTCTCGGTGTTCTTCTCTTCTCCGAATTCCCTTGATTCTGGGATTAATTCGTGGTTCTCAACATCTATGTTCTGCAGTAAAGGTATGTTACATAAAAGCTTCAGTTAACAGTGTATCGAAATGTTTCAACTTGAAAGAGAAACTTTTTATTTTTAGCTCTTTGTAGTTTTAGAAGCTTCAAGTTAACAATGTATTTTCGAGTTTTACCTGAAGGTCCTGAAGTATAACTTCTGTGTTAACTAAGGTATTCTCGTTCAAGCTTATCTCCTTCAGTGAAGTTTCCAAGTTTGTGTTTTCGTTTCCACTATCTTCAACAGTGTTTGAACCCAGATCCTCTGCTCTGCTACTAATTGCCTCATTGTCGGTGTTATTCTCTTCTGTTAATTCTGTTGACGGTGGGACTAATTCACGTTTCTCAACGCTAATGTCCTGTCGAAAAGGTATTGTACATAGAAGCTTGAATTGGCAGTGCATCAAAATGTTTCAACTTGAAAAAGAAACCTTTTTTTTTCAATTTCTTCATAGTTTTAGAAGTTTATAAATTTCTAAGTTTTACCTGAGGCATGGCTTCTGTGTTAACTCTAGGGTCTTCGTCCAGGATTATCACCTTTTCTGTAAGTTCCGAGTTTGTATTTTCGTTTCCACTAAGGTCTTCAACAGTGCTTGAACCTAGATCCACTGCTGTACTATTAATTGCCTCATTCTCGGACATATTCTTTTCTCTTAGTTCTGCTGATTCTGGGATAAATTCACGGCTCTCAACGTCCATGCTCTGTAGTAAAGGTATGCCGTTTTAGTTGTTCATAACAATAAGAATCGAGGAGAGCGATGCTAACACACGCTACAGAAAAACATATACTACTTGGCATTGTTTAGGAGATATAGGACTGATAAGTGTCTTTACCTCTTCTGCAGAAATTTCATTTTCATGTTCAGGTTTTTCATTTGTTTGATTATGTTGCTCTGTTTCAAAGTCTGCTTCTTTGCTAACTTCAACAATGTGAGCCTTGTCATTTGCAATCCCAGAAGGCTCGTTTTGTGTTCCTATTTCTTGTCTTAATGCTTCAATGGCTGCAGATGTTTTCTGGCATGGCATTTCGCTGCTGAGACTGTCCTGTTCAAATCCCTGGTTACTAAGCTCTATATCTTTCTCTGGGTGTGACTCGTCCAATTTACTGCTCTTGAAAAATTCATGTGCTCTTTGATCCTCCTGAACTTGCATACAATCCAAGCTACTAGTGTTTCCTTCAACCTCTTGCTGAAGATCCGTGCCAGGATCCATTAGTATGACCTGGTTCACCACCTAGTTAGTTGTTGATATGAAGAAAAAAATGTTTATAAGAACAAGAAAGCCTTAATCCTAAATTGATTTGGGGATTTGGGGCCTGTTAACATAAATCATCATTTTAATTGAAATGAAAAGAACTAAAATAAAGGAAATAAAGGAAAGCATGTCAAAAAAAAGTTGTCACCTCTTTTGGTGAGACACGACAATCAGCTGATACTTCTTCGTCGATGTCAGCTACTTGCACGCCTTCACTGGACTCCCTAGTGCCTTCATCTTGGCTTTTGACAGGGTTGTCAGCATTAATCTCCTGATCTAGCTTTCCACTTTGAGAGGGAATCCCTGTGGTTAAATTACCTTCTATTTTTGGGTCCGCTTCTAGGACTGTCTTAACAGTATCATCGCACAAACCTTCTTCATCATCTTGTCTATCATCTTGGATGTCAATATTGTCTGATTCAGTTCCAGTGTTCTCACTAAGTTCCATAGGATTGGCATTCATTTCCTGAAACTCCTATTTTTTGGCAGTGTCAGTTGCTTTGCTATATCTTCCCTCTATTTTGTATACAAGTTATTCTCATATTTCATGACAGTCACTTTCTATATTAGCTTTCAAATATATGACCAATTATTATGAAGTGTCAAAAGAACTTTTTTATATGAATCTGATTATATAAATAACATTACACTAATGTCTCTAGGCCCCCCCCCCCCACATGACCGGGTGGCTGGTGGTGTGTGTTCGGAGGAGGGGTGGTGAGGTTGGGCTCAAACTCAACCACTTGGCCAAGAACTCCTTGATAAGTGCACTAGAAAAATTGAGAACAATTCACGTATATTGTATTCGGAGAAGCAAGAATGAAGCACATGGACTAAAAGCAAAAATGTTTTACCTTGTCTGCAGAAATATAGTTTTCTTGCTCAGGATCGTCGTTTGTCTGGATATGTTGCTCTGCTTCAAGTTCTGCTGCTTTGCTAGCTTCAATGGGGAGGGCTTCGTCATTTACAATCTCAGAAGGCTTGCTTGCTGTTGGATCATTCATTGGAGGATTTACAGCTCCCACGTTATGTTCTAATGGTGCAATAGGTGGGGATGAGGTCTGACTTATTATTTTGTTGACGAGTTTGTCCTGTTCAAATTCATGGCTCATGAGCTCTTTATCTTTTCTAGTGTCTGATTCATCCATCTCGTCGTACTTGCAAGCTTCTCTTTCTGTTTGATCTTCCTGGACAAGCACACCGTCTGAGCTACTTGAGCTCAGTTCATTCTCTTTCTGAGAGTCCATGCCAGTGTCTATTGCTTTAACCTGGTTCACCACTCAGTAAGTTGGTTCAAGTGCTCAACGACAACAAGATAAGTATCCTAAGTGTCTCAAATACATTATAAGCAAACTTTTGACACATCCAAGGTCTATGGTTGGAAAGGGGTAATTTTTTTTATATACTTAATAAGTTCATATGAGGCATTCCTCAAAGTTCGATTTTTTTTAGATAACTCAACTCAAGAAACTACCTTGTGGATATATCTTAAAATGCACATGAAGACTATTGTAGAAGCGTGTTCTGACCTGGTCTGCAAGAACACTGTCATGTTCACCGTAAGGACTCTTATCTTCTTGCTCTTCATGTTGTCTATCCGTGGTTTCTTCAACTCCAATATCATGCAAGCTATCTTCATGTAACTTACTGCATTCATCTTGGCTTTGAGAAACTTCAACGGTTCTCCTAATTCCTTCTGTATTGCCAGAACTTTCCTCTTCATCTACTTGATTTTTCACCTTCTTATTGTTAATTTCGTCTTCTGAATGAAACTCATTTGATTCACTGGGTTCTTGTTCCTTGCATTCATCTAATTCTTCATTGTAATTTGAGTTGGTGGTAGTTTCATCATGTTGCTGAGAGGGTTCTGAGTTAGCGCTCTCAAAGTTCTGCAGGACCATAATATTGTGTCATTTTTATATGGTATAGGAAAGTAGTTAAAGTGGACAAGACATGCCTGTAATGCTGACCTTATGATCTTCTATTTCATCAGTTGTAGCACGCTGAAAACTTTCTACAGTGGCATCTCTGGTGCTTTGCGTTTCCTCTGTATACTGGAAGTCTACTTCCTGGACATTGGAGAAATGTTATGTCTTTAAGATATTCTGAAATTATGTTGTAGAACCTACCCTCTTTTATTAGTTCAAACACAAAGAAAATACCTTTCCAGAATCATCTGTTTTGTCTATTGTGTCCTCAGCGTCTACACAACTGACACTCGAGGACTGATTATCATCCTGATCATCACCTTTATATATACTGGCTTCAGGTGTGACATTATTTTCACCAACCGTTGAATCTGTGCTATCTTCTAGCTTTCCCTCGGCACCAGATGATTCAAGATTCTGTTCAAAAGAACAGAAAAATTTGCACATTAGATGATTTCCTTAGGGATTGACATTTTACTCTGTTATACCGCGGTGTTCAAGAAAATTGTATCATAAAATAATACTCCATATATGATAATAAAGAAAAGGCTTTGAAGCTATGAGCTTACCACTTCTGCTGACATCGCGTCCCTTATACTGTGGAGCTCCTCATTCTCTATATTCTTTTGCTCTATTCCGGAAACTGCTTCTTCCACCCTTTCATCAAGCTCTACTTTGTCATATTCAGGGCTGGTCGGTTCTATCTTTACAATTATCGCCTGAGCATCTCCATCTGCTCCTATTGCGTCATAATGAATAGAATTCTCTTGATTTTGTTCTCCCTGGTCTAACTTTGTCTCTTCGATTTCTGGGTTAACTATCTCCAATTGTTTCGTTACGTCAGATTCATTTCCACCTGCTTGACCTGCTTTACTATCATATTGGATTTCTTCATTGTTGGCTTCAAAATCTTTTTCAGTGTCTTTGTCAGGAGAACTTATGCTCTCATTTTCTTCTCCATTTGAATTATGTTCTCGTACTGGCTCACATTCCTTCTCCCTGACATCAGTCACCTTCTTGGGCTGATCTTCTTCTGGCAGTGGGATGTGCTGTCTGCTATCTACTATAAGGCAGGGTTCATCTGTGACCGTATTTCTTTCTAGCGTTAGGCTGTCAACCTGCTTCTCTGACACCATGTCTGACTCATCTATAATTTCTTCTGAGATGCCATCAAATGCTGTTTCCCCAACAACAATCTCTCTTTTATTTTCAACTTTTTGCATCTTGTCAAGCTTTGCTTCTGTACCTATGGATTCCGTATTTACATTGTCATTTAAGCTGGTGATTTTGTCACTGTCGGTGGAAATAGCAGAATCTCCTTTTTCTGAGATTGGAACTGAGTTCTCATCTGTGCTAGATATTTGCTCACTGGAATATGGTTCACGTGTTGCAGTTAAAACGTTTTCTTCTATAAAACTGTCTCCAATTTCTTCAGCCTTTAACTCATCCCTCTTGTCATTATCCCCGTCTAGAGCTGCATTGGCCACATTGGCATTATCATATGATATAGATTGTGTTGATATTACATTTGTCTCTTGCAATTCAGATTCCGGGAAACTCTGATTTTGTTTAGCCATTTCTAAGATTGTGTCATTCTCCTCTACCTCTGTCTGACAAGTTTGATGCTCATCATTCTCTTGTCTATTCACAGGTCCTGTTTCAGCTTCAAGACCCGCTTCGCTACTCTTCTCCGTTGCTTCAATGGTTGAACTGCTATCAATCAGCATCTCTTCTGCAGACGCTGTGACTTCTCTTTCGGTAGAGTTGTCATTGGCGTTCTCCTTTGAGTCATTACCCTTCGAAAAACCATTATTGTTTTCATAAGTATTTGATCAGCCAAGATGCAAATATTGCAACTATTATAAATGAAATTTCGGTGTTCCTCTTACCCTCTCGCATTTAATTTGACTTGGCTCTAATACTTCTTGGTAGGACTGCTGGGGTTCACTGGTAGGCTCGGCTTCTTCATCTTCACAACTTACGTTTCTACTCTCTGGTATCTTTTCTGAAATTTGTTGAGCGTCTTCTAGTGACATACCCTCATTATCCGACTCTTTCTCATAACTTAAGGCTTGTGGTGACTTGCTCTCTTGGTCTTCGGATAGGGCTATGTGTTTATTTTGCACCTGAATTTCTGCTGTTTTCATTGAACTGTCATCTTCGGCTTTCACTTGTGCAATAGTATCTCCAACATCACGACTTTCTTCATAAAAAGGTTGTTCTGTTGATTTTTCTTCTATAGGAGATACGATCTGCTTGGAGAAGTTTTCATTTTTCATTTTGTCACTCCCATATTCAGCAGTTTCCTGAATATCAGGTTTTAACAGCATGCTTTCAATTTGACTGACTTCAACATTGATTTTCTTTTTGTCATGCTCGACATCTATAACTTCAGAGTCTTTGTCGATGCTGTCAATCATATTTATAGACGAACACTCGTGTAAGGAAGTTTGCATAATCTCTGCTTCTTGTTCCTTAGGGTGTATTGATTCCGTGTCTCCCTGTGTAAAGTTCATTTTCGATATTATGCAAACTTAGGAAGTAGAATGGAAAATATTACTTTTCTTATTTATAACTGCATGTTTACAGTTTACATTCCCAATGAAGTTAAATACTCGCTACCCTTGGAACACACTGCTTGAGCAATTTTCATCACAAGTCATCTGGAAACAACCTTTATGGTTTATGTGTTCTTAACATAGGGTTAAGTCTGTGTACATCTGATCCCATTTACCCCGCCATTTGTTGAGACGCTAAAGTAATTCATCGTTACATTATTACCATAATTTTTTTTTCCCTGGAGAAAATGAATTACTATGTGTTTACCTTTTCAGCTGAAGGTATTTGATGTTCGATGTCATCATGTGTATGTTGTGTGTCATCCACAGAACTAATGGATGTCGCAGTTAATTTAATCCCTGTTTCTGGAAGGCAGGCCTTAATCGCTTCAGCTGTCGTCTCTGGCGATGGATGGACCTCTACAGAAGCATCTCCAGATATGTCTTCTTCCTTTTTATCCACTGCAATGTCAATTAATCTGCTATCAAAATATCATCCATCTCTTCTTTTTCGACAAGTACTGAAAGTAGTTAGATGTCAAATGCTATTTATTTTCCTGACTACTGGTACTATACTGTATGCTTTGCTGCAAGTTTGCAACCTATGATATTAAAAAATATCACAGTAGAAGTGTGTATGGACTGTTCCGTCCATTGGATCCAAACCGTCGCTAAAATCTCACATGATTCATATAAGCTATTTAGTAGGGTATTAGATCTCGCCTCTCGGTTAGAGGCTTAGTCTAAAAAACACTTGTTAACTTTGAAAGCTTGATAAGTTTGTCATTCACTCTAGTAAAGCTCATATCACTTACTGGATTTTGGGTTTTTCAGTAGAGCATGTTGGTTTGCAGCTTGTTCTACAATGGTGTCACTCGGGAATGAATCATCGTCTTTCTGCAAGCACCAAAACTGTCAATTGATTTCACAAAGGTTTTAAAAAAAATATTTCCACTAGGTTTATTCTAGTTTTATTTTGGTGCTTCAAAACTTGAAAATTTTCCGCAGTCTGATAACTCTAGCTGTTAATTATTATGTTATATACTCAAAGTTCATCTAAATAAATGACATTTTAAAGCATAATTAAGAGTGTTACTTAACCTTAAATAAATACTAAGGTGACTTTCAACTAGAAGAACACAAATTCTCATTGAAGACGGGCACTATCCGTCACAAGCTGAAGATAGATAGTGCCCCTCTCACAATATGCAAGTGAGGAGGGCAAGTGGAGGGATCAGTGAGACGAGCTGAAGAAAGAATTACCAAAAAAATACTTTATTTGGTTAAAAGTTGTTACACTTTTGATTTGTATAGGACTATAGTTTTGGTTAGATCATACAGTATTATTTTACTTTAGGTTACTAAAGTACAAACCGCCTCAAGACACCAAAGTAATAAAGCTAGCTAGTGAACATTAGAACATGAAAGTGAATTTAGTTAAAAAATTAGGTCATCAAACAGTAACTTCTTCATGATTAAATTTATTAGAGAGTTTACTTTACAAGCAAACTTTCTTTCATGGTTTGTAAATTGTTACTGTTTTCCTGAAAGTGAACTTTTCCTGACTGTGATTTTAATTTGATCATGTATGCTCATCAACCTTTAAGAAAGTGACTCGAAATCTTACGACTTATGCTTCAAGTTTAAGCATTAGCTAGTCATCAACTGAAATGCTCTTAGCTAATCATTCATACTTTTTCTTACTGTAAGAGTTATGTCGTCCGAGTTTCTTAAATTCCCTCCCATGTACCCGAAGAAATACAGGTTTGATGCCGGAAACCTTTTATAAAAATTGCGTTGAGAACTATACTTACGTGAATACGTGATTACTACTTTCCAATATATAAGAAAACAGACACATACCAAGTTTAAGTCAAAAAGAGTCGTAAAATTTTAACTTCTCAGAGTTTCGAAAGCTGATACACGTACCCACTGATCGGAACACAACACCTAGAACCGCTGAGACTCAAACCGATTCAATGATATACAAAACATAAGAATAGAAGTTTCTTACTTGCAGAACTGTAGATTCTAATGCTTCAACTTCTGATTTCATGCTGCATTTTACTTAATAACAGATTTTCTGAAACTATATTATAGTAATTATGCAACATAACATGGTGTGTTCTTAAAGTAGTAGGATTGAGAAGATTGCAAAAAGTGACGGCACACCACTTGTCAGTGGAGCTATCTAAGGTGAGTTGGCAATGTAAGAAACTGGTCCCACACATATTTGATTCATCACATCCTTTGTGGACTACCCTAAGACTAACTTGTGCAGTATGTAGTTCACCACTTTGATCAACTAGTAGGGTTGTTCCCACCAATTTTTAGGTTTTTGCCCATCATTTGGGACTACAAACTTATTTGCCAAATTATTACGGACCACGTAACAATTCACCGGGACAGAGGGGAGTACTAATACTTATTTTGAAATGTTGCAAGTTTGAACCTTTTTTTTAAGGTTCTCCTTGTTCTTTTGGATCTAAAGTCACTCCATTTCAATTCAGTTTTTATTAGTTCAAACTCGTACAAATCGAGCTTGATTATGTGAAAAGGAAGAGATGAAGGGCAGAAGGGCTATATTTGAAACAAATGGAGTACATGTACTAATACTCAATTTCGTAATAAATAAAGTTTAAAATTTTGTTGTACATTATCAATCACAAACTTTCTATATATACTCCGTATTTCATTTCAGTTGGTCATGCTTAAGATTATCTTACACCTCTCATAACCTTTTATTTTCTTCTCTATTTTAATCCGATGTCAGAACCGTCTTAACTAAAATTGTGAGTTATTCAACAATTGAGTCATCAATTGCATCTTTACACCAAGATGGTGATAATCTTGCCTTGGTGTGACTACCCTTTATTAAGAACCTTTCATTTATGATTTTATTAAATAGCAACTTGGAATATAATTGCGACCTTACAAGATGAAATAGCACACAAATTAGATTACGGCAAAATGAAAGATAATAGTCGTTGGAAAAATAAATGAGAGTATTGATGAACTATAAAGTCACTAAAAAAAAGAGCATTATTATTAGGGTAATGATAAATACAACCCACTGGGTTGTATTTAAGAGCCTAAAAGAGGAAATAAAAGCTTATATTTAATATTAATGGCACCGATATACGCTTAATTTTGTCAAACATACCTAATTTATTTCCACTTTAAGTAATTCATTTAATGCTTATATACAACCCAGTGGGTTGTATTTATCATTACCCTTATTGTTATTAAGTAAATGCCAAAATTAAAAACAGTAGGTCTCCCTTGTGACGGGTCGGACCTTGCGACGGGTTTTTCCTCTAACAAAATGGGTAGAGGGAACATGTGGGGCACCCCCATGTGCTTCCCCTTTTCCCTTAAATGGGTCATTTGTGAGGGAAAGTGGTACCCGTCGCAAGCTTGTGACGGATACTGCCCGTCACAAACAAGAATTTGTTAATTAAAATAGTAGGGATATATATGAAATTAGTGGTATTGTTGCTGTCGTGATTAGACTTATTATAATTAAAGTAATGGAAAGTATGAAAAACAACAAAAACTACAACCAAATCTAAACCGACCATAAGATAAACTTTGATCATTTTTTTCCTAAAAAAAGAGCATCTTTTCTTAGCCGCCCAATGCGTAGGGGAAAATAACATGCATCTATTAGATCATTTTCATGCTTTCACGACAATGCCTACAATTATTACAAATTCTCGATCAAGACGGTGCATATCTGTTTTCAAAGAAGACGGGTCGGATATCCTTTCTTAAGGAGACAAGTGAAAGGGTAATGAAGATTCATTTAGGTTCCTAGTTGTCCTCCTAATTGTCTTCTTGTGAGAGGAGATCCGACCTGTCTTTATTAAAGATAGATATGTCCCATCCTTTCGATTAGAGTTTTAGCAATTTGGGATAGTGAGACTTGTACTCTCCAAAAGCCACCAAATTTTTGGTAAATACTCGTATTAGAGCTGAACGGGCCGGCCCGTTTGGCCCTACCCGTTTGGCCCGCTACTTAAGCGGGCTTGGGCAAGAAAAATTAAAAAAATTATTTGACGGACGGGCCAAGCTCGGCCCGCTATATTTCGTGGGCGGATATGGACATGATTAAGAAGCCCATGGACAAGCCCGCCAAGCCCGCTAAACATATATAAAATTAAAAAATTATGTTTCATATAAACAAAAAGATAATAAAGTAAAAATATACAACAAGAGTAAATAAAATAAAACTTGTATCAGTGATAAAGTAAGTAGTTATAATTTTTTTTTTTTATATCGTTACTTTTTTTGGAGACTTGTAACTTTAAAATAATCATGTTTAATTATAGAATTTGTATATGTTAAGTTGAGTTTGTGATGTTTTAGTTAATTCAGAATATATGTTAAGTCTAGTTTAGCCTTAGTTTTATTAAAAAATTAGTTTTATATATTTTACATTTAAGCCCGCAAGCCCACGGACAAGCCCGCTAGCTTAAACTAGGCGGACATGGACAACCCTAGTAAGCTCGCTTAAGCGGGCTTGGACAACGAATATTAGGCCCGCTGGACATTTTTTCAAAGTTAAGCCCGACCCATGTCCGTCCAAGCCCGCAAACGATCACCTCTAACTCGTATGTGTTCGTCTAATGAATGGTAGTTGGTTGAGATTTAATTAAACGTCAAATAAACGTTAGTTGGTTGAGATTTAATTAAAATTTAAGTGAATTTAAGATGTACTATCAATGAACGGTATATATAAAGTGGAAAATTCTTGAGTATAAACTATCACTATGCACGGTTAAGGATGACAATGGATAGGGTCTGAGTAGGAATTCATGGAATCCAGATCCAATCCGTATTTCTTATAGTCGATCCAGATCCGGTTCAGAACCATAGGATTTGAAATTCTCATATCTATATCCAGATCCACAACATCTAGATTGGATCTGGATGTATCCCGTATCCAATAAATTATCACTTTTCAAATATTAAAAATATTGTTTTTGTAGGTTTACAGTTTACTGCAACTTAAAATACTACTCCCTATTCTTGTAATGTACAATACAAAATAAAGTTGTTAAGGTATTGAATTAAAGTTCTACAAAATAACAATAGCGACAACTAAGTAGTTTTTACAATCGAAAAATGTTAATAAGAAAAGTCCAGTTTATGAAAAAAGGTTAACAAAAGGATATAGTCTCACGATTTCTTTAACTTATTTATCTAAGGGCAGGATCTGGATCTTCGCCACATGATCCATATGTGAATCCTTTTTTATGTATATGGATCTGATCCTTATCCATATCTGCTGGATCCAAAATATTGCGGCCAGATCCGGCCCGTAGGATTTGGATCTCTGGCTTAACAAAACGCAATCTCAAATCAAATTAAAACGCTCTCACGAGGTTGTTCATAAGAACCTTAGTTACTCATGTGGTTTAACTAAAGTCGCTCTACATGGAGATTTCACTACAATTTTGCGTTATTATTACTAAAAACAAAGGCAAAAAAAATGACAAAGTGTATAGTATTTCCTCTGTTCGATAAATTTTTTACGTTTACACTTTCAAGCGCCGTACCACATGATAATCATATTAACGATGTTGAATTCCTTGAGCGTCGCGAGGTCATGAAAGGAGATGAGAAGCAATATGATATCTTCCAAATACATATACATAACAGTTCAAACTTTGTCAACGATATATAATGGGTTTGAATGAAATCTCGTTCACTTTTGTTCAATACAAAATCAAGTTAGAGGAAAGAGGGCGCACTCTCGGGCAATCCAATCACTACAATATTATCCCATAAAATTGAGCAAACAAAACTTGAAAAACCAATGCACATATTATCGGCTTATCTCAGTCCTATGTTGCGGTCTGCCTTTCAAACTTGCCATGACTTGTTGAACAACTACCTTTGGATGTTGAGCAACCAGACTATAAAGGCTATAGTTCCTCACGTTCCATGTAAAGTAGTACTAGCCCATCAATACACCAAACGCGATGCATATGCGCTCATTGTACCACAAGGTCTTCTCCAAACTCCATTGCCAAATATCAACAGTAGGGATATGGCTTGAGCGAGACAGGACCAGGCAAACATTATATTTTTGGCCCAACGACATGCTAGTTTGCGGGCTGCGACAAGTTCATGAGCCGGTTAGAAATTACATTGTCCAAACCCGCTTTATTAGGACGCCGGACAAGACGGGACAAATGGGCCTTCGCGGTCTTATACTCTTGAGTCTTGTCCATGAAGAACTCTACAACAAACTCAAACCATGTTTTTCAACCCGTATTAAACCCGACCCGTTTAACAACCAATCCAATCCAATTACCCGAAAAAACAAACATAAACCCTTCCTTAAACCCCCAACACATCAAAACCAAACATCCACCATCACATTTCCCCCAAAATATCTTCCAAAAATGTCTCACGCTCTCCGCCTTCGCCGCGCTCTTTCTCTCTCCACCGCACTCCTCTCCCCCACCCGCCGCACCACCGTCACCACCGCCCTCTACGCCGCCGCCACCGCCACCGCAATCAACGCGCCCCATAAAACTCCTGCTGCCGTTGGCCACCGCTTTTTCCACTCGACTCAACATCTCTCGCTTTCCTCCGCTCATCGATCGTTCAACGATATCGATAAAATCGATCCCGATACGGTGCTTTTCGAAGGTTGCGATTATAGGCATTTTTTAATTGTCATGAATTTCGGTAAAGATCCTCGTGAACATCCTCCTCATGCTCAGATGATTGAGACTTATGTTCAAACTTGTGCTAAAGTTGTTGGCAGGTAATTAATTCCTGATTAATTAACCCTAATTTTATTTCTGTCAGCTGATTTCTGTTTATTAGAGTACGAAACCCTAAACCCTAAAGCCGGTCTTTTTATCTGGTTATTTCTGTTATTCTTCGGTTCCATTGAGTTGGATACTTTTTTTCCCCCGAAATGTATACACGTTATTGGAATAGCGGAAATTGAATGATTTGGGGTCGGCTCACATGAATCATCCTTTAGAACCGTCCATTGGTGTTCACATTCCTCATAATGCGAAAATATAGCAAAGGAAAAGTGAAAAGCAAATTGTGAGTGGAACATAATACAAAGGCAAATTAAATTTATAGGTTTGAAAATCAAAATGAAAATTCTAAGCTTTAATTAAAAGTATGGGTACATGTTATTGCGATGGAAGGAATGGTAGTTAACTATCAAGAAGTAATATTCGAGGTTTACTCCATTTATGTACTAAATTTAGAAAGTGACAACTAATTTGGAATGAATGAAGAATGAAAATAGACAATAAAAATGAAATGACGAGATTTTTTTTAATTTTTTTTGTCGAGTATGCGTTTGATTGGCTTATGTTTGTACTATGTTACTTTGTGTGAGATAGGGCAAGGTTAGACTCGATTAAAGTTTATGAGGGAGTTGATAAGTGAAATGGTTGGTTAACTTACTTTTGTGTGTTTGGGAGCTGGGGGATTGTCAATTGTGTTGTTAGAATGTAAGCGAGATTGTGTTATGTTTATTCCATCTCGTTTTTATCGAACCCTTTTCATTAGAAGTTGTAATGTAGATGTAGGGATGAAATATAATTGCTGCTCGACATCCAGCATTTAATCCATAGTGTAAGTATCATATTCTTTGAAGATGCATGAGGTGAAGTGTTGCAATTTGCAAAATGTTCCAACTTTTTATCTCGCTGCTAGGGATTTCACTCTTGTGTCAGTTCTTTTTGTCAGAGCCTCAGAGGTTGTTCTACGAGGAAGTGTTTTGCGGGAAACCTACTTGTTACTTGTCGTCTGTCGGTAGCCTTGGAAATTGGCTTTAGCTGCCTGATGCCCTGTCAATTGTTTTTTTAAAAAAAAAAAATTAATTTATTTATTTTAAACTTCAATGTAAAATTATCTTAATTAATTTTGTTATCGCTTCTGCTGACTAAAACAAATGTATACACTTGGATTGCTTCATGAGCAAGCAGTCTTATTGCTAATGGCCATCTATTCTTCTAATTCCCGATCTCTGAAATGGAAATTTAGTCTATGGTACATGAGCAGCTTTAATTATAGGCGTGAGTTGTTAAAAGGCATGTATGGATTCACAGTCGTTCTTCTATATGTTACCAGTGTCGAAGAGGCGAAAAAAAGGATATATGCATGCAGCACAACTACCTATACTGGTTTTCAAGTCGAGGTGGATGAAGAGACATCTAAGAAGTTTGAGGGTAAAGTGTACCTACATGAATGGCTATATATTTTTGTCAATCAAACAGTATAATTTCTAGAATGTTAATAAAATGAAAACAGATCACTTATCGCGAGTTCAATTTTTGCAGGCCTTCCTGGGGTTACATTTGTATTGCCAGATTCTTACATAGATCCGCTGAACAAGGAGTATGGAGGTATGAGTTGTGTTACTCCCTGTCATCACTTTTCTGGAAGATGTCATCCCAAATATGTAATTTATTGTCTCTGATTCCCTCTCGTGATGGACTGATGTTATAATTCTTTAGTTAATGAAGTACATGACTTATGTTTACCTGTGAATGCAAAATACCACTTATATATGGCTGTATAACCAGGAGACAAGTACGATAATGGAGTAATTACACCTAGACCACCTCCTGTACAGTATGGAAGACAGAGAGGTTTTACGCGGGACGATCACAGGCCAAGGGATCCAATGCCTAATCAACAAGGAAATTCTTCATACAATCAGCAGGGAAATCGTGCTTATAATCAGCATGGATCCGTGCCACAAGGCGGAAGAGGGTATCCACCGCAAGCCCCACAACAGGGTTTTCCACAACGTCAAAGTTACCCCTCACAGCAGAATTATCCTCGACAGCAAAACTATGGACCATCTGGTCAAGCAGATAGAGGTACTCCCATGCCTGGTGGTGCCCAATATCCAGGTGTAGGAACGGATGGGTTCCAGGGTGGTCAAAGAAATTTTGTCCCTTCACAAGAAGGGAATTACAACCGTGGTTATAACCATCCCCAAGGTCAGATGAGCAATCAGCAGGGAAATCATGGCGGGAATGCACCACCGGGACAATATCGCAATGACTCAGGAAACTATGCACGTAACCAACCCGAAGGACAGGGGGGTAATCATCCTGAAGGCCATGGTGGTTACGCAGCTCCTGGTCAAATGGGAAACTTTGATAATAGAAGCAGTTTTTCATCCCCAGTTCCAGGAGCTTATGGTCAAACAGGGGCTGGAAACTTTGAGCAAAATGGAGCTGGACAATATCGACAAGGACCTAGTGGGAATAATTATGGCCATGGCGCAGGACATGCACCTCGTGTAGAAAATCAAAGGTTTCCACCGAGTTCAAACGAGCTGAGCAGCCCTTTGGATCATGGAATCAATTCTCCTGGTGCACAAACGGGATTCAATCAAGTAAGACATTTTCTTTTATTTTTCAGTTCCATTTTAACCTGGATAGCTTTATTCCTGAAGTACTTGGAAAAATAGAATATTTAAGCAGTCTTTTGGGTCAGGTGCTATTTTGCTTTATTGTGTTTCATAACCCCATTTTTTTTTTGTTATTAAAGAGATCCAATTAAGATTTTGTTGAGGAAGGAAATTAGAGCTCACACACGAGAAACAAACAAAGGAAATGTAAGACTATTCCACAACTCAACTTCACATTAATATAATCTCACAAGTACAAGTTTTAGGACAATTTCAAAAGTCAAAACCCTTACCTAGTCACCTCTATTACCAACCTAAGAACCTGAGTACATACCCTCATATTACAAGAATTTTGGACAGAAAGACCACACCTCACTCACTCTTTTGTTATTTGCACCATTGCTCACTTGAAGATGTGTGATTGTGCTATTGAAAATGGTGAATTTGATCATTTAGGTTATTTGAATGACATTCATTGAGTTTAGGGGTAAATTACTATAATGGATGATTTTAAGAACTAAGGGCATGTAGGTAGGGGCACGAGGATACACCAGAGAAAACCCCTATTTTTTTTGTTGAGGTATAATTTGGTAAGTTCTGATAAACACATGTAAATATGTAAATTAAAGGTTGAATGTGGTTTTATTGATGAAATAGTCAAATGGGACTTTTTGTTGGAGACGGGAAAAACATTGGAACGCGGAGCGAGTAGTTCTACGTCCTTATATCTTTCATAATTCATAAGTAAGGCCGTGTTACAAAATTTTATGCACCTCATTCATTGATATTATTAAATGACAATAAATTAGAAGCATAAGCTATCATACGACCGTTGTAAGCCGTATAATGGTCTTATAAAAGACTAACCGAGACCTTCCCTGTCGTAGCCTTATGTCCTCATTCAGATTAGGTAATTTTTTGGTCGCTCCCTAGTTTGGGCATGGGCTTAATCAGGTTTCTGTCAGCTTTCCCATGTTTACCTTGGTGTTCAATGAATTTGTTTTTTTGGTTGTTGTCATTTTATCCTGATTATCGTTTCTTGCCCCGTTCTTCTGCAGGGAAGATATTGACACGATTTGCTTGATTCAGTGGTCAGTAAGAAATTCTCAGTTGGACAGCCTTCAGTCTTTTGTCTATTTTCACATTAAGAGAAAAATAACTCTCATAGGACTTTGATTTAGAAAAGTTGCTTAACCTTGCAGTCGTGCTGTTGAATGTTTTGTACCGAATTCTCAAGAGTTACAAGCTTCTTTTGCTGATACTTTCTACAGGGTGGATTTGTATTCTATTAGAAGTACACTTTTCTTAAATGAAAAACCCAAAACAGATAAAGGCTACGAAACAAAATTGTCCTTGGGCTGCTTCACGAATGTCGAAATCGTCTTCTTTTTCTTCTAGCTTTAAATGAGGCACAAGGCTAATACACTCGAACTCCATTGCTAAGATCACATGTTATGTCGTTATAAGGTATTTTGTTTTCTCCAGTCGTCTTGTTCTATTATATGTTGTGACTTATGAGAGACGCCAATATTTATTGATCTACTAGTATTAGGATTAGCTTTTTCGCATTTGTAAAATAGCTTTGCACTAACTTTATGCTATTAGTTGTTTACTTTAATTTCAAACATTGATTCACAGATTCTAGAGGTCTGAATGTCTGATACTTGTGTAGTCTGAGCTTTCTTTTACGCCTCGTGTTATATATGGCGTACCGGGTGGGACTTGAATCGCTTGAATGTGGGAGACCAACTTATGGAGCAAAATTAGTACGAGTAGTTGTTTTAGCTCTCAAGACAACTTTTCATTTAAGACGGGTATATCCGTGTGGGATATATCCATGTGGGATGATATTTGACTAGTATATTAATTTTTAAAACGAATACCTTCGTCCATCTTAAGGAAGACTAGTTGTTGCTCCAAAGGGTTGACGGTAAATTTTGAAGGATGAGCGATAATGATATGATCTTATTTAACAACTACGGATTACGGAGATAGCTGAACATGGCTGGCTGGAGCAAGGGTTGACCAAAGTGTGGTTGGACATGGTAGGTTGGCGGACGGATATGAAGAGAGATGAAAAAAAATCAATTGAGTGAGGGGAAAATGACAAGGGCATAATTATAAAATGTGTATGTAAAGAGTAAAATGCGTATGTGAAAAAGCAGTACCCTTTTCTATTAGTTATACTTCCGCACGATGTTAATGTAACGCGGTACTATAATTTATAGGAGAATAACAGTAATAACCTAAAATGTTTGACTAAAATAATACAAAATCTAACAAGAACAATTCTATTCATTTATTGTTCCAAACCTTAAAATTCAAAGTGCTACTTATAATATCAAAATAGTCAAATAGATATGCAAGACACTTGTCACTTATCACTTATCAGCCGTATAACTAATTCAACTCGAATATTAACAAATATAGTGAAACGAAAACAAATATTCCGTATTAACTAAATTAAAATTTAGGGTTTTTCTATATGGTAACCCTCAGTTTTTTCAGATCCCACATGGTAACCCTCCATTTCAGACAACAAAAATGGTAACCCTATGGTGTATTATTATGCATTACCGTAACCTTCAACTATAATTCCGTCAATTTGCACCGTTAAGTGGCTGATGTGGCGTGTGACTTGGTTAGTTTGCAAATGACATGGCCACATGTGTATGACACATGGAAACCACCCACAAAACACCCTTAACTCTACCTTTCACCAACCATCACCACCAACCCCTCCCCAAACAACACCACCAACCAACCATCCCTGTAACACCCTCAAATTTGCGGAAAGAAAAAAAAATTATTTAAATACATAAAAGATATGAGAATACATAACGAAGGTGTCATAAATAAAAAGGGTCATTACAAAACGGAAATAATATTATACAAAAGAAATATACAAGACGGGAGACATATCTCCCGTATAAATACGGAAATAAAAAGAGTATATAATAATATACAAACTAAGAACCAAATATAGGTCCAAGGTCAATACTTCGCTCGCTAGCTCGTCAATGTACCCCAAATATGCATTCACCACCTGTTCGACCGCATTAAATATAAACACGGAAGCCACAGTCAGTGGGGAGTAACTCCGAGTTCTCCCAGCCACGAAATGTCGAATTTAATTAAACATGAATAACATAAAAGCAATGTATATGGGAAATACAAAAACTTAAACATATAGGATATGCTTTTCATGTTATGAAACAAATAACTAACATATAACCTAGCATATGAAAGCTAACATGTGAATCCGATAATAAACTAACACGAGGTAGGGAAGCTGGTATGCTAGCTCAGAGGTTACCATTAACATGGCCATGATACACTCAAACCCTAATCATCACGTAATCATGTGAATCAGTTAACAATCGGTAATCCAAACTCTATCAACCTTAGCCGGCTTGCATCTCACCTTCTAAGATTCATAGAATCATACAAACATGAAAGACCAATACGTCTATAAACAGGCATAAGTTCTTAGGACAGTCAATAGTCGACTTCTGTAACTCGAAGCTATACCACAAGGTAGGAAAACATCCTAGTCCTAGACTGATCAGACCTAGCGACAACAGCTATTCCGTTCCCCGTCCCATGACATAACCGTCTATGAGAAACTCTACTAGGCGACCCCCTAAGCAGAGATGGCTAGTACTTAAGCTGGCTCCATTTCCAAAGTGGAACTAGGCAGCCATGCCCCGACTTGGATATAAACCCACCAAGCCGAGACCCAAAAGCTATCAAGCAGTGAACTCCATATGCTCGTTAAAGATAGTACGGCCTATCAATGTCATGGTCCAAGCTACTCATTTAGAATTAGAATGGTCAAGACGCCATATACTCATAATTCTCTATGTGTACTTAGTCAACACGACACCAACCATATAATCAAACAGTCACGGGAAAAACATCCTATCATGTGACTAATTGCATATAAATCATAATCAAATATCATATCGCCTCATATCTACTAAGGCTAATTCATTAATTAAATACAACCTTACTTGAAGACAACTCCCCGACCCGAGTCCCGCGACGGGTCATCAGTCAAAACGGGGCTGACTAGATCTTAGTTTGACCACACCCGTTTGATCAAACCGGCTAGAAACAGAGTCTTTACCACATAGACTTAGACATAAAAGTCAACATATTCATTACATGTTATTTTATTAAATTCTAACATGTGAATTATTATATCATACCAAAACCCGCTTGACTTAAAGGATATTAAATTAAACTACGATTTCGTCTTATAATTTCTAACATGTGAGAAATAATAATTTTATGAAAAACATTTTTAATTAAATATTTTACTTATTAACATTTCCCACTTGCTAAATATTACAAAACACGATAAAAATGACGATAACTCAAAAACCGTCACAAGTCCCAAAGTGGGCCCCACGGGCTGAGTTGGACCGGACCCACATGGGCCTGATTTGGGCCTCACGGCCTGTTTTGGCAAAATGGGCTGTTTTGGCCTTTTTAACGGTTTTACTAAAAACCGTTTCTAATTATTTCCCGCATGCTTTAACATAATTAAAAACCCGTCAAAACAACAATATAACAATCAAACATCGACACCACCCAAAGACCAAAACCCGGACCCACCATGGACCAACCCAGACCGGGTCTGAACCGGCCTGGACCGGCTGGTTTGGTCCGGTTCACAGCCCCCCCTAAACAACCCCTACACGGTTCAACCAACAATCACACCCAAATTAATTCAAACATATTTTAATTATCAAACAACCATTTTAACAACCATCATACAAAAATCATTATTATGAACCATCATCCAAATTCATCAAGAACACTAACATATTAAAAATACCCTACAACATGAAAATCATTACTACTTATCATGTTACTACTAAAAACCATAAATCTTAATAACATGACCCAAAACAAAAGATGAACCAAAAATAAAAGAAACAAAAGCTATGTGACATTATTTCGTCGAGTAAATCAGAATTGTTACCTTAGCTAGCAAGATCAATTAGCACCAAAATAAGAAGTATAAAATAAGAAACCCTCCTACTCATCTTCACCCAAAATATACGAGTCTCCAAACTCGTCTTCAAAATCTTCCCCTATAAGAAATGACAAGAAAAACATTATTAGAACTTAAACTTGATTTTCCATAATTAAATGTTGAAAACGATTTTGACGGAATTGAAAATAAACCGTACTAGAAAATGGAGAGCGAGGAGGAGATTCTAGAAATATAAGTTAGGACGGATTTAATTAAGAAATGAAGGTTTTATGATGATTTTGCTCAAGAACGACGAAGAACGGATGAAGAACACGAAGAACGCTCAAGAACGATTAAAGAAAGTGATAATTTGATCTTAATTGGATTTATTGTAAAATGAGAAGTTGTTAGTGAGTAAGTGTGGTGTGTGGGTGCCGTGTAATTATAGGGAAAATAAAGAGTCGGGTTTTGAAATTGTTGTTACGTAATTGACTCAGGTTTAATAATTATTTTACGGTAATCGATTAAATATAATTCGATATTAATTTAATTACACTAAATATCTAGATATTATGATATTGTAATCAAAAGTAATGAAAATATCAAGCCTAAGAGAGGAGAAAGAGTGCCGTGTGGTTTTGTGCTAGACGGGTCTGTTTTGTAAACGATTTGCGTAATTTCCGTTGACGGATCGATAAAGTAACAAAAATCTAAGATATTCGTATTAGTTTAATCGAAAGAATTAAAATATCTCAAGTGAGTGGAAAACGATGACATGGGCGTGTGACTCATGCCAAAGTCGAGTTTCGGGTTTGTTTCGGGATTTACGATGAGTCGGGAATAGTTAAATGATTCCCGGGTTTAAACCGTAAAACCTTATTAGAAATTCCGAATAAATTCAAAATAATTTTATTAAATTATCATAAATTCTAATAAATCTAAATAAAAATAAATCAAAAATATTATTTTTTTTAAATAAAATTTCGATCTTCAAACTTATAAGGCGAGTCGGGAAAAAGTCAACGGAAGTCAAAGTTGACTGAAAGTCAAGAAAAGTCAAAGATGACTTAAAAGTCAAGAAAAGTTTATGACGACTTAAAAGTCAAGAAAAAGTCAATGACGAATTTAAAAAGTCAAGAAAAAGTCAAAGACGACTTAAAAGTCAAGAAAAGTCAAAGATGACTAAAAACGGTCTTTTCATGAAATCTTTCAGAAATTCCAAATACAAACGCGGAATTTCAAAATACGACTCGAAACAATAAATGCTATTTTAAAAACTTAAGTCCGCTGAAAAGTGTTAGTAAATATTTTTACTAGAAAAATTGGATACTTTTCGGGTTATTACAAAGGTCTTCTTAGAAGGGCAATCCTTCCTGAAATGTCCATAGCCTTGACATTAGAAGCACCTAATTCTTTTCTCAGTCAATGAAGTGCTTGGCTTTTGACCCATGATGCCCTTTCCCTTGTCTAAAGTAGGTGGGGGTGCTGTCTTAGGGGTATACACGGTTCTCAACCCACTATAAGGTCTGGTTTGAAAAGGTCTAACAGGTTTTGGTGTAACAGGCTTAGTCTTTCCTATCTTTTCAATTCTCAGGGATAAGTTGACCACATCATCAAATGACCACAGAGGTTGTATCCTAACCTTGTTAGCAATGTTCTTATCTAGACCCTTTAAGTACCTAGCAATCATTTGCTCAGGTTTCTCATTTATATCACACTGTAAGGTGAGTTGTTCAAACTCTCTCAGATAAGATTCAACAGGTTTGTCTCCTTGTTTCAACTTAGACAATTTGATAAACAGATCCTGGGTGTAATCCTTAGCAACAAACTTGTCTAGTAGTTTCTTTTTCAGTTTAGTCCAAGACTTGATGGGTTCTTTCCCTTCCCTAGCCCTTAATCTTATTATGGAATATAATTGGGATAATTATTGACTACATATATGATTAGTCAGTT